>SKCR01033530.1:0-62763 GCA_019454045.1 Zanthoxylum bungeanum | reverse complement strand
ACTCTATTGAAGTCGGCAGTCTTCTTCGTTCTTGATGTTGAACTCGGTGCTATGCTTACTTGATGTGTTTCGTTCTCTCTCAAAAGTCTCTTTGAAGACTTCCAAAATATGATATCTAGGGCTTAGGATGGACTATTCTTTTATATGGAGCTCTGGATACCTTCCTATCATGGCGCGTCGCGACTCGCGTACCGGTTGTTTGAGTGTAGTGATGCTCACAAGGTCATGTCGCGACATGGACTAAAAAGTTGTGTCATGTCTGATTTTTCTTTTGCAGCGCATCGTGACATGCTCTCCAGCGTCGAGATACGCTGCTTAGGTCTTCAATATATGCACAATTTCACTCCATGTTATCATTTCTTCGCTCCTTAAGCCCGTTTCAACCATCTTATGCTATGAATCTACAAAATAAACATGAAACACATCAAAACGCTTATAAATGTCGAGCTAACTCACAAATGCTAGTTATAGAGGCGTTAAATATTAACATATTCACCGCTTATCAATTATAATATTTCTGAATCCGTATAGGAATGGATCATGTTATTTCCTCTCTATCTGATGCCCTTGTTAATTTTACTGGTACGTAGCATTGATGGTCACTTGTTGTTGGAGGTGATTTTAATATTGTTCACTTTTAAGCATGTGTTCACTAAACATGTTCACTTTTTATAGAATGTGTTCACACGAACTCAAATGTCAAAATTCTCTCTCTTTTAACAATATTTTTTTGAAAGGAAAACATAAATTCATTGCAAACTCAAAGAGGTGAGAATACACCTAATGTTTGAAGGAAAGCCATCTTCCAAATAACAGGATGAGCTTCGCTAATTGCCAATTTGGCAAGAGCGTGGGCAATAAGATTACAAAGACGAGAGGCATGTCTCACAACAGAACTATCAAAATAGCCTAACTTCTGAACGATATCTTCAATAATCCACAAAATCTCTGAAATCGTGCCCTTCCTGTTAGAAATCATCTCTACAACCTGGATACAGTCGGTTTCCACAATTAGATAACGAACTTCCAATTCCACCGCAACTTGGACCAAACTTTACAGCTTCAGCTTCAGCCATCCGAACATCCCCGTTAAAGTCTACGCTTTTAACAGCTGCACATAATACTTTACCCTCAGAATCCTAAAAACCACCCCCAGCCCTGGTTTACCTTACATTCCTCAATTGCCGCATCAATGTTCATTTTAATCTCTTTTAACAATATAAAAGGTATCTAATTAAGTTATATGGTAGAAAATCAAGTTTTTAATATACTCCATCATTATAAACTATACCCAAAAATATGATAATTGGAAAACATACACTTCTCTACAAATCTTCATTCATTTGAGTGCTATTGAAATTAATCAGTTTAAGCTTAAGATTCCGTCAATAAGGTAATATATGCATAATCTCAAGATATAATGTCATTTAAAATATAATCAAAAGTCATCCAATATAATCTAAGCACATGGTATGTATATTTGGATACTTTTAACATATTGAGATGCATATGAGCATATCTTCAAAATAGCTCCCCTAGAGCTATATGTACAACACATCATTTGCAGATGGCATAAACATCACCATAAATAATAATTTAAGGGCCAATGCATGAATTAGCCTTCATAAATTATTTTTTCAAAATCTTCTGCTTCATAGAAAGAAAAAACATTTTTTTTCCATTTGAAACATTTAAAATCATTCTATTAAACTCATTATTCTTAGTCATAAGAATATCAATATCTCTAAGCGAATCATCAATATTTTGCATATGATAGCAAGATGGCAAATCAATGTAGGAAAGATTGTCATCATGCACAAAATATGAACATATATTATCATGTAAATCATTTTTCATTTTTAATACATCATTTTCCATTTATAGAATGTCACTTAATGTTTCTAAATAATCATGATCAATTTTAAAAATCTCTAATTGCTTTTTCAAATCATCAAGTTCATTAATCATGCAAGTAGGTTTCTTTCTAAATGAGATATTTTTAAATGTAATTTTCTTCAATTCAACATGAAATTCTTGAAATGCATCATATAATCCATCAAAGGTGAAATCATTATTTACCTCACATTCCTCATCAGATTATTCTACTTCAATGGCTATAAGTGCATGATTCAGATGATTCTCATTCAATAGCCTTAAGTGCATGATTCAAAGATTCTTTTGTCTCTTCGCTAGTAGATGATTCATCAATACTTTTCTCATCCAATATAGTAGATGTATAAAACTCAAGATCATCAAAATAATTAGTACATTCATACTCTACTTCTAATGCTTGCCAAATATCTTATGCGATTTCATATTCAAATTTAATGATATTCACTGTATCATGTATTATAACAATAGTCCAAGCATTTAAGGTTATCTCAACCTTATCTATTTGGCTCCACTTCCTAATGGGCTTATTGCATGCACCCTCCAATAATTCATATATACTATATGGGTTGCAAATAAGTTATCATTATAATTTTCTAAAAAAATTAATCGAATCTATCAAACGATAGAGGTCCAGTTGTGAATTCAATTTCCAAGTAGGATGTGCTCATTTGGGTTACCATACCAATATATTACACTAGGTGATTAAATCTAAGTGCAAAGCACCAAACTTTGATACCAATTAAAATTTCCCTGAGGTATAGCCTAAATAATTAGAGGGGATGAATGAGAATTAAAAATTCAAGGCTGTAAATAACTTTAATTTCACAATTCAAGCATAACACTCCTAAAAGTTCAATTATTCAATACTTCAAAATCCCAACTCCATCCACAAACATGCAATCTCAATATGATGATATTCAAATTCAACTAATTAATATCTAATATAATCCAATCTCAACACATGCCCAATATCTCAACAAATCCATATAAACAAATTTAAAGTGCAAGAGATAAGGGAAATAGATGCACACGTGATTTTTATGTGATTCGGTAACCCCGCTTACATCCACGTCTCAAGCGACTCGCAAGAAGATTCACTAATAACTTGATTTCCCTGGTGTCAATGAAACTCTCACAATTCTTCCTTCCGGACTCGAAGATGACCCCATCCATTTTCGTGTGTGGATTAAACCTCACAACTCTTTTTTACGAGTTCGAAGATGAACCACATATTTTTTTTTTATTACAAAACAAATGGAGACAAAGCTCCAACATTGAAAGAAACTCCTAAATGAGCAAATGATATAAGTTTAAGCACTTGAGTGAGCTTGATTATGGAAATATAAAAAGTTACAAATGTTTGATCAAATGCAAAAGGACTCAAATCTATAATTTCCTTTGATCTTGAGCTTTAGTTATACTTGATATCCATAATTCACTTGAAGTGGTACATTTACTATTATGCCCTAGATATATGATTTGTTATCATCAAAATCAATATAGGGTATGAGACCTAAAGGTCAACAAAGTTTACCCAATCTTTTTAGAAACAAGTCTTCTTCTAGAAAAGTAATATGTCGTGATACAAAGCATTTTTGTTCTCTTAAGTTGTTGAACAAATATCCCTTCGTTCCCTTGAGGTACCACACAAATTTACACTTAATAATCATATTATTTAATTTGTCTTGATGGGCATACTTAACATATGCATCACATCTCCAAATAATGTTGAATTTATGGCTTAGTAATTTACAGTTCATAATTCATATGGAGTTTCATTAATAATTTTATATAGAATAATATTGAGAAATGGTGGTTCCAATTGCATGTCTTTAAAAAGATAAATGAAGGTCGGTTCTAGACATTATTGATCAAACCATAACTAAAAATCTTCAATTTCGCATTTCATAGACTATATTATATTGTGGTGTCTTGGAGGAGTCCATTGAAGAACGATACCTTCAGCCTATAAGATAATCTTGGAACTATTAGCTTAAGTATTTCCCACTTCGATTAGACCTTAGAATTTTAATACTTTTTTCAAATTGTTTCTCTACTTCAACTCTGAAGTCTTTGTTTTTCTTAAAGGCTTCAACTTTATACTTCATTAAGCTCACATACTATAATGTGAATAATCATCGATAACGGTAATGAAATAGGAAAACTTACCCTTGCTTGAATTGATATAGGACCACATACATCAGAATAAACATAATTTTTCATCATAGTATTTCCCAGAGATGGCACCAAATGTTTGTGTTGTAAACTCTACAAACAATAGAATCAAAAGTAAATTACAGAAATTGGTCAAAAGTGTTCTCTTATTGCTTGATTATCAAAAGGTCGATCCCTTATTCTAGGGATTCTCGTACTATTTATAAGATTTTATTACAAGGAAAATAAAATGACAGCGGTTACATTCCATTCTCATTTCCCACTAACTGGCCTACTCCCTAGAATATCAGAACTTCTCTATTCTGGGTGTCCAACTTAAAGAAACAAAAAGCTATTAATTGGTTGTCTGATGTGTCATCAAGAGCAGGGTAGCCTCTGACCACATCCGATACGTGGATCAGTGCTTAGTTATATTCAGGAGGTACAAATGAAGCTTAACCCCCTGAAATGTGCATTCGCAGGGTCAACATGGCAGTTCCTAAGCCACATTGTGAGTAGTAGAGAGATCGAGGCCAACCCGACTCAACTCAGGACCAAATTGAGGAGCCACATATGGTCTGTGAAGCTAAGATCCTAGCGGGAAAGATAACGGTTCTGAGTCGGTTCGTATCCAAAATATCTGAAAAATGCAAGCCTTTATTCAACAACATAAAGCAACCAAAGACACTTGCATGGGGAGAAGAGCAGAGTCAAGCCCTAAAAGAGATCAAGGCATACATGAGTAGGGCCCCCACGCTCGTAGCACTAGCAGAGGGGGAAGATCGATATATGTACCTGGCTATGTCTGAAATAGTAACGAGTGGGTGTATGTCAGATAAGAGAATAAAAAGCAACAACCCGTGTATTAAACAAGTAAGATGTTGTCAGACACAGAGACTTGGTACAACGTGATTAAGAATATGTTACTGACCTTAGTAACAACAATGAAGAAGCTACAACACTACTTTAAGTCCCACACCATAATTATGGTGATCAATTATCCGATTAGACAGTTTCTGTCGAAACTAGACCTGTAGGGTAGACTCACCAATTGGTCAATAGAGATAGGGATATATGATATATGCTATGCACCAAAAACATCAAGGAAAAGACAATAAGTGTAGAATTCCTGGTCAAAATTCAGAGTTTAAAACCAATAAGAATGATCAGTTGACCCTGCCCGAGGAAACCTTTCAATGCACTATGCACAGCGACAGATCTGCGAACAGACAAGGAACTAAGCTAGTGATGAGTGGTAAATGTATCACTATTTTCCACTCATTTGACCTAATATTTTGTATAGTTTCTTGAGTCTTGTGAATGTTTTGATGTGTTTTGTGTTATTTTGTAGATAAATAAGGTTTCGGGACTCTCTGAAGATGATTCGGGGCCAAAACAGTGAAAAACGGACAAAAAAGGCAAAACTATCATTTGGTGTGTCGCGAAACGCAACCTGCATTGTGACTGCTAACTTATGCCGAAGTCTGCTAACGTGCACTGGGACACATGTCACAATCAAAGAAGATTTGCTAAAATACTCCTTGCTAATGTTTGCCGTTTGCTAACGTGCGCCGAATCTGCTAACGTGCGCCTGCCACGTGTCAACATCTCAGGAAATCTGCTAACGTACGCCGTGCCATGTGTCACCATCACATGCTACCGATAATCATCATCGCCACGTCAGTATAATTATTAAATTAATCACTCAGCCATGCCACATGTCGCCGTCTCTGTAATTTGCGCCGCAAATCACGGCGCGTCGCGACGCGTGGGCCAACTTCTGCCTATAAATAGAAGGCCAAATTTTAGATTTGAATTCATACTTTCTTCTATGTAATTTCTTAAGAATACTAAGAAGATTGTATCTTGTTTGTTTATTTATAGCTTTCAGTAATTAATTTTCTCATTTGCATTTTCTTTTCTTTACTTTTCAGTCTTTACTTTCTTGCAATTTACTTTTACGCAATAGTACTTTCCTTTCTTTACATTTCATTTTTTACTTTATAGTAATGAGGAGGTAACTTCCCCTTGCTGAGGTTAAAGGTAAAGCTTTTATTACTAATATTTATATTAATCTCCCTTAATTTTAATATATAAACTATTTAAAACTTGACTTAATGAGGATACCGCCTTATGGTCAGTTGGTAATTATTGAAATTTATTAACCTGACTTAATGAGGATACCGCCTGGTTGGTCGGTTGGTAATTAATTATTAATTTGACTTAATCAGGATACCGCCTAATGGCTGGTTGGTAATTATCATGCAAAGTTTATATATTATAATAAGGGAGATATCTAAAATAGTAGTAATAAGAGTGGATCCTCTAACCTCAATATTTTCTTTTATTGTAATTTTACATTTTTAATTTCCAGAATTTACTTTTCAGCATTTACTTTTCCGCCTTTACTTTTCCGCATTTACTTTCCATCATTTACTTTATGTCTTTTATTTTATTTAAGTTTTTACTAGCCGTAAATATGTGTCGTAGCTAAACCCGTTATCTGGGGTTGTGACGAATTCTAATATCACCGGTTTATAAGGGGTTAATTTACAGTTTGGGTAATATAAATGTTTATTTATTGAGTCTTAGTCTTAATGCTTCTTGTTAACTGGCCATTAATAAGATTGATCTAGTAAACTTAAAATGAACTTGGAAAATGAATTTTAGGTTTAAGACCTTAGACTCAATAGCCCACGATCTTCCTTGAGGATAGATAACCCTTTAATAGATTTCCTTACATGATAGGAATATACCTGTCGGGCGGGGGTAACCATAATTGGAACTTAATCTTAATGAATTCAGGTAACTTGGTTGACATAGGAATATGATTAATAAAGTTATACTGGGTATTTATATTTGACCATCGGAAGAGGCTTTTACATAATTTCGTGTTCTAGGTTAATAAATCGATATATTACACAAATATAAAATAACCACTCCATCTTTAAAAAGATATTGGAAAGATTCACAACCCTGGATAGTTTAATAATCTTGAATTTTCATCAATTTACTTTCGTAAAATTTTATTTACTTGTTTTAAGTTTAAAGTCATCATCCAATCAAACAATCAATCCATTAGATACTCGTAAAAATTTGGCTTCATAAATTAATAGCTTAGGTATTAAGTCCTCGTAGGATCGATACTTTTTATACTACTTGAACGATACGTGCGCTTGCGTTATACGCGTGTGATTCCACCGGTCAAGTTTTTGGAGCCGTTGCCGGGGACTTATTTATCTTTCACTATTAGTTTTGGGATTGGATACGTTACTTGTATCTAATTTCTTTTTACTTATTATTGTTGTTTTCTTTTGTTTCAGGTTCTCAGTCACTACATGAGACGAACCAGAAGCTTTGAAATCCGTCCGCTTGACCCTGAAATTGAAAGAACCATCAGACAATTGAGAAGGGAATGGCGAGAAGGCCAAAAAGCACTAATTAACATGGAACCTGAACCATTGGAAGTTGCACCACCAATTCTCATTCGAGACAGAACCATTCTGGTGGTTGATGGCTTCATATCATGTATTATACTTCCTCCCTTACCAGAAAATGCGTGTGACATCAAAACATGCATCCAGATGATACAGCAGTCAGTTCAGTTTGGGGGGAATGCAACTGAAGATCCTAATGCCCACATCAGCAACTTCCTGGAAGTTTGCGGCACTTTCAATTACAATCGAGCAGCTGAAAAAGCAAGAAGACTGCGTGTTTTCCCATACTCCTTGAAAGACATAGCTACAACTTGGCTACATTCACTACCAGCAGGTTCCATCACAACTTGGAACACTCTAGCCACCAAATTCCTTGCAAAGTATTTTCCACCAGCCAGAACTGCAAAGCTGAGGAATGACATCACATCCTTTGTGCAACATGACTCAGAATCACTATACGAAGCTTGGGAAAGGTACAAAGATTTACTCTGGAAATGTCCTCACCATGAGATTGCAAATTGGCTACAAGTCCAAACCTTCTATAATGGACTTTCTGGAATAATGAGAACCACAATTGATGATGCTGCTGGAGGAGCTTTAATGGCAAAAGGAGAAGATCAGGCCTGAGACACAATTGAAGAAATGGGCAACAACAATTCATTGTGGCTAACAGAAAGGAGCATGATCCAACGAATCACTGGAATTTATGAAGTTGGAGCCAAAACAGCAGTGAATGCCAAGCTGGATCAGATTTGCAAAAATCTGTAAACTCTTAACATGAAGGTTAATGATGGATCCATAAGTTCACCATATGGAGGAGCACCAAAATCAGAGGTAAACCAACATGAAGAAACAATGAATTATGTCAACAATTTCAATAGACAGTGGAACAATTCATATTCCAACACCTACAACTCAGGGTGGAGGAATCATCCTAATTTCGCATGGAATAATAATTCAGGGCAAAGGAACAACCCACCACCAGGATTCCAATAGCAAAACAAAGGCCAGAAGTATGAAAAAGAACCAGGAATAACATAAGTGCTGGCCCAGTTGAAAAAGCAAGAAGCAAAATATGATGCCTTAGCAGATATGGTTCAAAATCAAGTAGCATTGAATCAAAGCCATTCAACTTCTATTAAAGCACTGGAGAATCAAATGGGACAACTAGCCAATGCTCAGAGTTACAGACCGTCAGGTAATCTTCCAGCAACACAGAACCAAATCCAAGGAACCGAGGGAATGAGCAATGTCAAGCCATTACTTTGAAAAGCGGTATTGAAATCAACAAAGATGTTGGAATGAAGGCATCTATTGAAGAATTTCCAAAAGATGCAGTTCCACAGATGGATGAAAAAGAAGCAAAGGAAAAAGAGCAAGAAAGAATCATTCCACCTCCACATTTTCCACAGCGACTCCAGAAAAGTAAACTGGACAAGCAATTTGCTCGATTCCTGGAGGTGTTCAAAAAGTTGCATATCAACATTCCATTTGCAGAAGCTTTGGAAGAAATGCCCAGCTATGTTAAATTCATGAAAGATATTCTTTCACGAAAGTGGAGATTGAGAGATTACGAGACAATAGCATTGACAGAAGAATACAGCGCCATCATTCAGAGGAAACTTCCCCCGGAGTTGAAAGATCCTGGCAGTTTCACTGTTACTTGCACCATTGGAGAACATTACATCGGTAAGGCTTTATGTGATTTAGGTGCAAGTGTTAATTTAATGCCTTTTTCGATTTACAGGAATCTACAAATTGGAGAAGCAATGAATACCTCAGTCTCTTTGCAACTTGCTGATAGAACACTCATATTTCCAAGAGGTGTAGTTGAAGATGTGCTGGTCAAAGTCGACAAACTTATTCTCTTAGCAGATTTCATTATCCTTGACATAGAGGAAGACAAAGATGTACCTATCATTCTTGGGAGACCATTCTTGGCTATAGGTCGAACTGTTATTGATGTACAAAAAGGAGAACTAACCACGAAAGTGCAGGATCAAGAAGTTACCTTCAATGTTTTCAAAGCCATGAAATTCCCGAGTGATGAAAAGAATGAGGAATGATTCAGAATTGATGTTGTGGATAGTATCATCCATGATACTGATGCAATACCACTTCCCATGAATAAACTTGAAGCTTGCATCACCAATATGATTGACAGCGAGCTAGATACTGAAATTCTGGAATGTATCAACTATCTTGACAGACCATTTCACTTCAAATCGACACCAGAGGTGGAAAGTCTGGAACTACCGAAGAAAGAACGAATCAAGCCCTCCATTGAAAAACCACCACAGCTTGAGCTAAAGCTACTTCCGAGCCATCTCAGGTATGCATTCATGCATTCTTAGGAAACTCTTCTGAATTACCAGTGATTATTTTTTCGTCGCTAACATTGGAGTAGGAAGAAAAATTACTGAGAGTGTTACGAGAACACAAGAAAGCCATTGGCTGGACTATAATAGACATTCGAGGCATTAGTCCATCATTTTTCATGCACAAACTTCTGATGAACGACGAGTACAAACCCACATCTCTGACAGCACTGGGTGAGTCCTATGCAATATGTACCGAAGAAATGATGAATTACTATAGTCACAAATGAGAAGAATGAGCTGATTCCAACAAGAACGGTGACTGGATAGAGAGTATGCATGGACTACCGGAAGCTAAACAAAGCAACAAGGAAAGATCATTTTCCACTGCCATTCATTGATTAGATGCTAGACAGACTGACGGGACATGAATTCTATTATTTTATGGATGGATACTCGGGGTACAATCAGATTGCCATCGCCCTAGAAGAACATGAGAAAACTACTTTTACATATCCATATGATACTTTTTCTTTTCGCATGATGCCATTTGGACTATGTAATGCTCCTGCTACGTTTCAACGTTGCATGATGGCCATATTCTCAGACATGTTGGAACAAAGTATGGAGGTTTTCATGGATGATTTCTCTGTGTTTGGAGACTCTTTCAACTACTGTTTGTAAAATCTGGAGCATGTGTTACAAAGATGTGAAGATACCAACCTAGTACTCACTGGGAGAAATGCCACTTCATGGTGCATGAAGGCATCATCCTCGGACATCGGATCTCACAAAAAGGAATCGAGGTAGACAAAGTAAAGATTGAGACAATTGAAAAAACTACCTCCACCAACATCTGTCAAAGGGATTCAGAGTTTTCTCGGACATGTTGGATTTTACAGGAGATTTATCAAAGACTTCTCAAAGAATGCTAAATCCATGTGCAATCCTCTGGAGAAAGATGTGTCTTTCAACTTCACAAAAGAATTCCATGAAGCTTTTGAGATCTTAAAACAGAAGCTGGTCTATGCTCCCATTATTGTAGCACCAGACTGGACCCTTCCATTTGAGGTTATGTGCGATGCTAGTGATTTTGCTGTAGGTGCAGTTTTGGGACAACACAAAGCAAAGATTTTGCATACCATTTACTACTCCAGCAGAACTCTGAATGATGCCAAACCTATATTGATCCGTTTGATACTTCTATTGCATGAATTTGACGTGGATATTCAAGACAGAAAATGGACAGAGAACCAAGTGGCAGATCACTTATCGAGGCTCGAGAATGGAGAAACAACTAGCAAAGAACTTACAATCAAAGAAACTTTTCCAGATGAACAGTTGTTTTCCATGAAACAACATGATGTCCCTTGGTATGCTGACTATGTCAACTACATAGTATCGAGAAAATGGCCATTGGAATGGACAACTCAGCAACGGAAGAAGTTCTTCAAAAAAGTCAAACAATATATCTGGGATGAGTCGTACCTATTCAAACGCTGTGCTGATCAATTACTGAGACGTTGTGTTCCATATGAGGAGGTCAATAGTGTCTTCCAGCATTGTCATTCATCACCATACGATGGACACTTCAGCGGGAATAAAACTGCAGCGAAAGTCCTTCAATCAGGTTTTTCTGGCCCACTCTTTTTAAAGATGCTTATCTATTTGCTCTTCAATGTGACATGTGCCAGAGAACGGGAAATATTTCAAGGAGAAATGAAGGACCTCTGCAAAACATTCTAGAAGTTGAGATATTTGATGTATGGGGTATTGATTTTATGGGACCCTTTGTTCATCATTCAGAAACCTATACATATTGGTTGCAGTAGACTACGTCTCCAAATGGGTTGAAGCAATTGCACTACCATCAAATGATTCAAAAGTGGTGATTAAATTCCTTAAAATTAATATTTTCATTCACTTCGGAACACCTCGGGCGATTATCAGTGATGATGACACACATTTCTGCTACAAATACTTCGATGCACTCCTATCTAAATACGGAGTTACTCATAAAGTTTCCACTGCCTACCATCCGCAGTCAAATGGACAAGTTGAAATTTCAAACAGAGAGATCAAAAGAATCTTGGAGAGAACCGTTGGATCAACAAGGAAGGACTGGTCTGAAAAACTGGATGATGCACTATGGGCCTACCAGACAGCTTACAAGACACCCATTGGTATGTCCCCATATCGAATGGTGTTTGGGAAAGTGTGCCATCTGCCAGTTGAGCTTGAATACAAGGCGTACTGGGCACTGAAGAAGTTAAATCTTGATCTGCAAGCTGCATGAGAGAAAAGGCTCAACCAACTCAACGAATTGGAGGAATTTCACCTACAGGCTTATGAGAATGCCAAACTATACAAAGAAAAGACCAAGAAATGGCATGATAAAAAATAGTGCGCAGACAACTGGAGCAAGGGTAGCAGGTGTTGCTATACGATTCACGGTTGAAACTTTTCCCTGAAAAGCTGAAATCAAAGTGGTCAGGTCTATTTGTGATCACTCAGGTGTTACCATACAGAGTTATTGAAATATACAACACCAAATCCAATAACACATTCAAAGTTAACAGCCAGCATGTCAAGCACTATTGGGGAGAATCAATTGAGCGACAAAAAGAAAGTGTCACACTTTCAGATCCAGCCTAACGTTCGGAAGTCATGTTTAGCTGACGACTTTAAACTTAGCGCTAGCAGGGAGGCAACCCATGCAATTTATGTATATATTGTAATCTGGTGTGTTTTATTTTTTTGTGTTTAATTTTTGCAGGTAAAGTCATTTTAGAATGGAAGAAATTATCTCAAATCTTCACAAGCAATTTCCTTCTCTCCTTCAGAACTCTCTGATGAAAGTCTACAAAGCTCGCTTGGAACGAATGAGACTACTGATGATCAAAGGTATTCCTAATGACATTCGTTGGATTATTGAAGCACGAGTCCGATTGGCAGGTGAGTCATCTAACTCTTTTATTTCATATCTGCCTGGTTTAGGAAGAAACACCTATGTTAAAAATAGAAGAGCTAAAAGAATGGGTTTTTTCTATAAATGTGCTCGCATGACATGTAATACTCGTTGTCGTTCTTTAGGAATGGTGTCTGATAATCGTGAAGATAAGATTAAATTCATCAGGGATGGCTTGAGTAAGGAGTCTTTAGATGACATATCTAAGACTCTACAGATGCATTCCAGTGGATATGTGCATCACACAATTCACATGTTATATACACAATTCCGAAAAGAACAACAACAGTATAATCTCGGGAATCTGACTCTAAAAGACCCTATTTGCCAATTTATAAGAAAATTGGATGGGAAGCTTGTCCTTGACGAATAGACGTTATTCAAGCTGTTACTTCTTGTAAATATTATTATCTATTTGTCTTTTCCTAATAATTGTGATTTATTTTGTCATTTTCTTTTATTTTCTCCGACAGGATCCAGACTTTTTGACTTTCACGAATTATATTTTGCTTTTTAGCTAATAATTGTCATTTCGCAAGTACTAGTGCTATTATTACTCACCCGTCTTCAGGTGTTATAAATTCAAGTCATCATTACACTCTTGAAGACATCCATATTTGAGAAATAAATACAATAAAAATGGAAGCTACTTCAAGAAGACGAGTTGTAAACATCTGTGTGTTTTACGGTACTAGTGCTGGTTCTAAACCAGAATTTGTAGCGGCAGCACAGGAATTGGGTCGAGTCATAGCTGAAAGGAATATGCACTTAGTATATGGCGGTGGCAATCTTGGACTAATGGGGATCGTTTCAAGCGCTGTACATGAGGGAGGCAGTCAAGTCTTGGGAATCATCCCAAAACCTTTGGCAGAGGTGAATCTTATAGGACCATTAAACGGAGAAGAACTAATCATGCCAGGTATGTCTGAATGACTGGTGGAGATGATTAACCTTGTTTATGTTTTTATTACTTTGCCAGGTGGCTTGGGCACGATGGAGGAATTTTTTACAGTGTTATCTTGGGCAAACTTGAACATACACCAGAAACCACTTGGAGTGTTTAATGCTGATGGATTTTATGATTTTCTTTGTGTGTTTCTTGATAATGCCCGAAGATATTGGTTCGTGTCAAAACCTATAAAAGAACTCCTCTTCACAGCCAGAACTGCCCCAGATTTAATTGACCAAATCTTAGCATTTGAACCACAAATTGACCCTATCCTCTCAAAGATAAACAAGTCGGATAATGATCGTGGTAAAAAGCGTCGGATAAATCTGGATCTTAACCTTTAATTTTCATTTTAGATGTAGAATTTCAGCTAACCAGAAATTATTTTCTAAACTCATCTTCTACCTTTTAAGACATTGGGGACAATTTCTCATTTAGGTTTGGGGTGGGGAATAGTTGTAGTATTTTATTTTTATTTTTAGTCCAAAATTTTCAAAAAATTAAAAAAAAAATTGAAAAATTTTGAAAAATCAAAAAAATATTTTGTGTTTTTGTGTTTTAACATGATTAATCAGGTGAAATTGGTGTAAGATAGCTGTGTAAGGAATTTTCACCCCTGAGACGTATCTCAACCTATTTCGGAACAAGTTAACTTTTTTTTATTTCATTTTGAATTATTTAATTGTGAATTCTCTATAAAACTGAATATAATGGATCTTCTTATGCTCAGTTGACAGATATTATCAACATACATGGTAACATACAGACATGAGTTGTAATTGACGAGTTTGTAATATTCAGTGCTCTAGTTTAATTGGAGGAAGCATCTGAAAAGCAATAGGATAAAAAAAACGTCTGAGATCCAAGTTATTAAGTCTGTAGGGGTGTTTCAACACCTAGTGCCTTTAGCCAACTGTTTTGGGAGTCACTGACCCAAAGCTCGCTACATGGATCGAATATGAAAGAAATATATATATATATATATATATATATATATATATATATATATATATATATATGAAGTCCGAGTAATTAAGTCTGTATGGGTGTCTTAACACCTAGTTTCCTAAAGCCAACTGGTTTTGGAGTCACTGACCCAAAGCTCGCTACATGAATGGATGATATTGTATATAAATAAAAAAAATTCAGAAAAATCAGAAAAAATATGCCATTGCTAAAAAAAGTGTGAATTCTGATATAACTTTAGGAAAAAAAATATTACTCTCTTCTCAACTACACTTGTGACTATTGTGGGCAAAATGAGTTGATTAATATTTTGTTGGCTGTGTGTATGAAGAATGGTAAAAATAATCGTAGAATTTACTTATTCGGTAATTTAGAAAGAAAGAAAACAACTCTAAACTTGGATAAGAAGTTTCACATGATTAGTCACTAACTTCTTTATTCTCTTTTCTCTTGTCTTTTTGCTTTTATGTGCATTAGTTTTATTATCTTTTTGTTTTTATAAGACGTTTGTGGGTATCATTGCTGTAAGCCCTCACGAGACTACAACTTGTCCACTAGGGACACCTAGGGGTTTAAAGGCTTGTTGCATACGTTAAATGCAACCGTGATCCCTACGAAAGTGGCTTAGTTTAATTTTATTTTAAAGATGTTTATGTTATTTAATTTTATTACTTTGCTCGAGGACTAGCAAAATGTTAGGTTTGAGGGTGTGATGAGTGGTAAATGAATCACAATTTCTCACTCAATTGACCTAATATTTTGTATAGTTTCTTGAGTCTTGTGAATGTTTTGATGTGTTTTGTGTTATTTTGTAGATAAATAAGGTTTCGGGACTCTCTGGAGATGATTCAAGGCCAAAAAAGTGAAAAATAGACAAAAAGGGCAAAACTGTCATTTGGCGCGTTACGACACGCAACCTGTGTCGCAACCGCTAACGTGCTCCAGGAAATGTGTCACAATCAAAGAAGATTTGCTAAAATACGCCTTGATAACGTGCGCCATGCTAACGAGCACCGAATCTGCTAACGTGCGCCTGCCACATGTCAACATCTCAGGAAATCTGCTAACGTGCGTCGTGCCACGTGTCAACATCACATGCTATCGACAATCATCATCGCCACATCAACACAATTATTGAATTAATCACACAGCCGTGCCATGTGTCGCCGTCTCCATAATTTGCGACGCGCGGGCCAACTTTTACCTATGAATAGTAGGCCGAATTTCAGATTTGAATTCATACTTTCTTCTATGTAATTCCTTAAGAATACTAAGAAGATTGTATCTTGTTAATTTAATTACAGCTTTTAGTAATTAATTTTCGCATTTGCAATTTCTTTTCTTTACTTTTCAGTCTTTACTTTATGCAATTTACTTTTACGCAATAATACTTTCCTTTCTTTACTTTTCAGTTTTTACTTTACAGTAATGAGGAGGTAACTCCCCCTTGCTGGGTTAAAGGTAAAGCTTTTATTACTAATATTTAGATTAATCTCCCTTAATTATAATATATAACTATTTAAAACCTGACTTAATGAGGATTCCGCCTGGTTGGTCGGTTGGTAATTAATAATTAATTTTACTTAATCAGGATACCGCCTATATGGCTGGTTGGTAATTATCATACAAAGTTTATATATTATAACAAGGGAGATATCTAAAATAGTAGTAATAAAAGTGGATCCTCTAACCTCAGCATTTTTTTTATTGTAATTTTACATTTTTAATTTCCAGCATTTACTTTTCAGCATTTACTTTTCCGCCTTTACTTTTCCGCATTTACTTTCCAGCAATTACTCTATGTCTTTTATTTTATTTAAGTTTTTACGAGCCGTAAATATGTGTCGTAGCTAAACCCGTTATCTGGGGTTGTGATGAATTCTAATATCAGCTGTTTATAAGGGATTAATTTACAGTTTGAGTAATGTAATGGTTTATTTATTAAGTCTTACTCTTAATGCTTCTTCGTAACTGACCATTAATAAGATTGATCTGGTAAACTTAAAATGAAATTGGAAAATGAATTTTAGGTTTAAGACCTTAAACTCAATAGCCCACGATCTTCCTTGAGGATAGATAACCCTTTAATAGATTTCCTTACAGGATACGAATATACATGTCGGGCGGGGGTAACCATAATTGGAACTTAATCTTAATGAATTCAGGTAACTTGGTTGACATAAGAATATGATTAATAAAGTTATACTGGTATTTGTATTTGACCATCGGTAAAGGCTTTTGCATAATTTCATGTTCCAGGTTAATAAACCGATATATTACACAAACGTAAAATAACCAATTCATCTTTAAAAAGATATTGGAAAGATTCACAACCCTGGATAGTTTAATAATCTTGAATTTTCATCAATTTACTTTCGTAAAATTTTATTTACTTGTTTTAAGTTTAAAGTCACCATCCAATCAAACACTCAATCCATTAGATACTCGTAAAAATTTGGCTTCATAAATTAATAGCTTAGGTATTAAGTCCTCGTGGGATCGATATTTTTTATACTACTTGAATGATACGTGTGCTTGCGTTATACGCGTGTGATTGCACCGGTCAGATAGGAGATGTGCTCGAGTCAGATTCAGGGTTATCATAGAAGATTCTGTCAAACTCTCAGCACTTCCACCAAGAACAAAGCAGAGTATGAGGCTCTGATGCACGAGCTAGAATTGGCTTCCATGTTGGGAGTAAGGATATTGAATGTGAACTTTGACTCTGAGTTGATCTCAGAATACCTGGATGAGAGGTTCGAGGCCAAAGGTCCCATAATGCATGAGTACGTAAGAAGGGTAAGAAGAGCATTGGATAAGTTCACAAAAGTTTAGGAACAAGCCATCGGGAGAGAGCTGCATGCTATGGTCGACGATTTGGCGAAAAAGGCAGTAGCAGGAGAGCACAGAGGGAAAACCAAGTATCCATCCCCGAGATCGAAAGATTGAGAGTATCAGGTTCTGACACATTGGAACTCCCAGTGTCAAACCAAGGGCCATTAGACTCCCTTTTGACATTACTTGGAAGATCAGAGTCTAAACAGTCAGAACCAGAGAATGTGCTGATTATCGAGGGAAGCCCTAAGTGTTGGGTGGACCCAATCATAGATTATTTATAAAATGGGACACAACCCAGGGTAGAAGCGAAGCCCGAAAGTTTAAAGTAAAGGCTGTTAGATATGCAGTAAAGGAAAGGGAGTTGTTCAGGAGATTGTCGATGTGTAAAGGAACAAGATTAGAAATATGTAACAAGTGCACACATGGGCATATGGAAATCATACGGGCGGAAAAGGCTTACCACATCGGATCCTCACCACCGGATATTACTGGCCATATCTGATGAAGAATGTAAAAAACTTTGCATGAAGATGCGAGAAGTGTCAAAAGTATGCACCTGTAATACATCAACCCTTTGAAATGCTAAATTCTATAGTCAACCCTTAGATCTTCCCACGTTGGGGCTTGGACATCATAGGGAAGCTCCCAATAGCAAAAAAGGGAAATTTATTCGTTCTGGTGGCTACATATTACTTTAGGAAATGGATAGAAGCCGAGCCATTCACCATAGTCACCTAGAACAACATGATGTCTTTCATTTGGAAGCACATAATTTTCAGGTTTGGCATCCCCTAAAGCCTTGACAATGGACAATGGCACCTAGTTCAACAACCCTAGGGTCACATAGTTTTGTGAACAATATAGAATCAGAGTCCATTTCTCACCACTGTACTACTCGCAAGCCAATGGAATGACAAAGGCTACAAACAAGGTGATTATTAAAAACCTCAAGCGTAAGTTGGACGACAAGGAGGGCAGCTGGTTGGAGGAGTTTCCTAAAGTACTATGGGCACAAATAACCATATGAAAAAAGGCAACAAGAGAAACGCCATTCGCTCTGATGTATGATTCAGAGGCTGTGATACCAACAGAGGCTAGACTGCCCACTTTAAGAACCCTGGTTGCAGAACATGAGGAGGAGAATCAGGGGCAACTGATTAGAAATCTGGACCTACTGGATGAGGTCAAAAAGTACAGATCAAGAGGGCAGTATGCCAACAAAAAAAAGTTATACTTCAACAAGAATGTGAGGATCAGAAGATTCAATGTGGGAAGTGGGTGCTTTGAAAGATCCCAGAAGTCCACAAAAGATAGGAAGCTAGGAGAGAAATGAGAGGGTCACCATGACCTAGGCAAAGGAACCTACAAGAAATAGAAATGCAGTGGCCAGAACATGGAATCCACAGATGCTAAAAAATATTATATATAAGATTGTTGTACTTCTTCAATGTAAATGAAATATTCTTACTACTTAAGTGTCCAACAGTCTTTATGACATGGGTCTTATCATGGTAGAAAAATATGTCAACATCTAACCACCCTAAGGAAGAGACCCAAAGCATCAAACCTAAAGGAGGAAATGCCTGCCAGGGTCTGACGACATAAAAGAAGACTATCATAAATGGTAGAAAAACCCATCAGAGAATAAAGTATCTAAAGGTCAATCCCTAAAAAGGAAATGTCTGACAGGTTTTGACGATGTAAAAGAAGACTTTGATATATGGTAAAAAAAACCCATCTGAGTATGAAGTACCTAAACGTCAGACCTCAAAGAGGAAATATTTGACAAGATCTGACGAGAGAAAAAGAAAACTCTAATGTATGGTAGAAAATCTCATCAGTGCTTCAAGATTCAAAGCATCAGACCCTCAAGAGGGAATACATGCCAGGGTCTGACGAGGAGACTCTGATGTATGGTAGAAAAATCCACCAGCACTTCAAGATTTAAAAGACAGACCCTAAAGAGGGAATATTTGTCAATGTATGGTAGAAAAACCTATCAGCTCTTTAAGATTCAAAGCGTCAGACCCTAAAGAGGGAATACCTATTGAGCTCTGACGATGAGACTCCGATGTATGGTAGAAAAACCAATCAGTGTATGAAATATCTAAACGTCAGACCCTAAAAAGGAAATTCCTGTCGGAGTCTGACTTGGAAAAAGAAACCTCTGACGTATGGTAGAAAACCCCATCAGAACCTAGGAGCGAATGCCTATCAGGGTCTGATCAAAAAGGCCGAAAAGGCTCTAGGGCGTAATAAACTAGACCATCTGAGAACAAGGGTGTCAGACTCTATGAGGAGATGCCCCATCGGAATTTGACGAGAAAATGAAAGAAAACAATGACAAATAGAAAACACATCAATGATCTAAGATTCAACGTCAACTAAAGTGTTATATTACATATTTTCTTTATAAAATACAAATCTATGTAAAATACAAAAGCAAGCCAATCAGGGCACTTACTATAGGAAAGTGAGGGACAGTTCATCTCAATTTCCAATGAATCTGACACTTTACATTCTCGTACTCCTCAAAGGAAACTCGGTTTCACAGCCTCTCATTAGAGATATGCTTAGCAATGTCACATACCTTCCATAGTTAGAAAATAATAGCGAAATGATGCCTTCTAAGATGATTCACAGCCTTAGCCTCATAATCTTAGTATCTCCAGGAGTACCAGCCCTTACCGCCCCCACCAAGGCACTGATCAGTCTCAGAATACGAACTGGACTCCAGAGGGATAAATGACAGGGGATAGCTCTAATAGGTTCAAAACCTCTTGTGCCACATTGGGGGAGATGAACTTCTCAAAATTTGCATAATAACTTGGATGGAAAGAGGTGGATTCATAAGACACATGAGGGTAGAACCTTGCGTTCCAGGAGGAACCAATGTCCGTAGCCAACTATGGAATAAAAAATATAGGGCCTCCCCTATACTTGTCCCCCAACGTCGGCCAAGGCCTTCGATACGAGGGTGACCCAATCCACTAGTCTTGTGAGGCCGACGAACCATCCCAACCATGTGCTCTAATACTTTGCTACCGAGGATAAACTTATACATGTCAGGGTCCCGATCCTCTAACCGAATGTGCTCACGATAACTCACGAAAATATGTGCCAGCTATATCAAAGATCCGATAATAGGACCTGATTTCTTATTCAAAGATAATGGGAAAATGGAATGATTTGAAAAGGAAATACTTCTTTTATTCATACAGAACAATAATACTTATTACACAAAAATGACGTGGAGGCCCAAAGTCCATATACATCTATAATATTATTTTGAAATATCTTGGGTAGAAGCAAGACCTGTTTAAGGAGTGGCATCACCGTCTGAAAAAGTATAGCTGCTGGCAAAATGGCTGAAGAAGACTCTACATAAAGAAGTGGCATATCTACGGTAGGGGCTGGAAGGTCTGGGAGAGTAGAAGGGGCCGGGAGCATAAAAAAAACTGAATGAACCTCCTGAACAGCTAGGGTAGGAACACCCAGAGGGGAAGTAGCCCCCGAATGAACCGTAGGGAGGTTTGGGTCAGCCTGAATATGTGAGGCAACACCTGAAGATTCCGCAGCCTCTATAGTGTCCTAGGAACCCAGACTTTGCTCGGTATCATCCAACATATCATAATTCTAAAGCCCCGACTTTGGATATGATGGTCTAGATTATTGTTCCAATCCAGGACCCCCGCAGCTGCATCACACTTATTTGGACCTCCCTGGTAGGACCTGTCAGCAAGATCCTTGACGCAGTCCTCCCAACCCCGACGATAACACTTGGCACTATTCATCTGGCTGATGATGTTGTACTGAGCATGTGACTAGGAAAGAAAGAGCTCAAGCTTGTCCCGACGACGATCATCAACACCCTATAACTGCTCATTCAGCTTAGAGACTTACACGCTCAAAATAGAGTGCCTGTAGAGGAACTCATCCTGCTGCCTCTGAGACGCCTCTAGATCCTGCAAGAAAACAACACATGATAAATAGAAAACGGCTGGAAGCATAATAAAGTCAAAAATTCCAAAATAGAGAGCCTTACATAATGAACCTTGGAGATTTCAGCACGAAGCCCCTCATTTTCATATGAAGCTGAGGCCAGGTCTATAAAAAGGTCACAATTTTCAATCTCTCGCTGAGCCAACCTCTCATTGAGCTTCAACTGAGCGGTTGCCAGAGCAGACACATCCTTCTTATGAGTCTCAGAATTGTGCTTCATCTCTCTCCTCATCGACTCTAATGCTTCAGAAGCCTTAGCTAGATCATTCTGAGCCTTCTATAGGTGGATATCTGATGTCCGAAGCAACTGGGCTGCGCAAATGGCAATCACCCTACTAAAATGAAGGATCTAACTACTGAAGGTATGATCTTGGAGTAAAAAGCCTTACTATTTCGAGGGAGAGGCAATGATGGAGCGTATAGAACCCAATAGATTTTGAAATTCTTTGGAATCAAAGTCAGAAGCACACAAGTGATGGTTCAGAGAGTTGCTATGCAAGGCTCGTAGAAGGCCCTGAAGGAGGTTGTATCGAAGGCAATTTAGAAGGGGCTAACGGAGTTCCAGATGTTGGGTCTCTAAGATCATCCCAAGATCATTTGAAGCATAAAATCATGTGAATACGAAATGAAGTATAGCGGAAATATACTTACAAAGATCGGTTGGATGTAAGTGTAGAGTTCAAAATTTTTTGCTTCCTTTTGAAGTTGCTCTAAGCTTCTCCAATGTTGAGTGTCAAGCTCCAAGCTTTGAAGAAAGGATTCCAAACTCTAGGGAATGTTTCCCTATCACCTTTGTATGATCTAATGTGTGCTAGCACTTGAAAAAATTTGCAACAAATTTCTTCTTTTGCTCTTGTTAGTTTCAGCCAAGCCTTGCAAGATATGGGAATTTTTGGCTTTTACCGTGAATGAGAGAGAGAGGAGGAGATGAGTGAAATTTGTGAAGTGTTAATTGATTTTCCAAAAATCAAATCTTGATAAAATAAAAGTTAAGCAAATGACTAATGATGTGACTTGTTGTGGGCCCCACTTGATTCAAAATCCAAGTGGGCCCGCAAACACATTTTGGGCTCGGGTTCGTTAATTCCAAATTAACGAATTTTCTGTTGCGACTTAATTAAATCAAATTTAATTAAATAATAATGGCTCGCAAAATTATTATTAAAGTCGCTCGTGAATTAATTCTAAATTAATTCGTTCTCCCGAATTAAAATCCAATTTTAATTCCGTTATGAAATTTAATTTCATTTAATATATCGAATATATTATTTTATCGATTAATTCCTAATTAATCGTTCTCTCTCTATTAATTGAATTTTATCCCAGATAAAATCTTTCCATAATTAATCATAAATTAATTTTCTCTCTCTTATAATTAATCCTAGATTAATTATGTTCGAGTCATACGTCATCGGTAAATCTTCGGGAAGCGACCCATGAGATCCATGGATATGTTGGCAGTAAATCTGGTCGTCGGACTATCCGAACACGTGCGTATCTCGTACCACGTTCTTACCGATTTATGAGACATGGTTGGCTTCTGGCAAAGCGCCATGCCTACCCAATTCTCCAGAAATATTTTTTAAGGAATATATACAACAGGCGTAGTATATGCAGTATTGCATATTACGATCCAGTATCTGATGTCACATGCAAGGCCTGGGGCTGGAATAGTGTCTGCCCCGTACGAAGCATATATCGGATCACAAGTAACAAGTCTCTATAATCGGATAATCATGACCTTGTCATATTATCCTGATAGTTGCAACATAATAGATAACCAGTTCTGTATCCATGCGTGATCATCATCTCCATATGACTGAAGCGATACTTCCGTCTTGACATCACACCCAATACACTACGATTCTCAATAAACTCAGAAGAGGCGTACACAGAACCTGTTAAAGTCCCGGACGTCCAAAACCAAAGCGTATTGATTGTCGCAAGTACTAGCGATTCAAGTCTCAAGTTAAGACCAAATACACCTACCCTGAAATGGATTCTCATAGACACATAGTCATACTACCAATGGGATTCCGATTGGTCTATCCAGAGCGAAACTGTTCCCGTACCATCGGTAAACACAACCTCCTAATACACTTGCATAAGTATCCAATACTCAAATATATGAGAACTACGCTGTTACGCTTCCGTAACACGCACAAGTACAATACTAGTCTATTCCGCATTATCGATGTTCAGTATCGATAATACTACGACTAGAGATATTTAATGATTAAACCTTTGTGGATTGATATTGTCTCATATCTTATTAATCCAGAACTAGTCATAAGAACTTTTATCATTTATATATTCGAGTAATCAAATTACAAAATGATAAAATAGCAATTTCCATTGTCACACAGTTAATTTGTACAAAAACCACAATGTCTTTTACAAATAGTGACGCTATTGGTCTTAATTGTCCAACAATCTCCCACTTGGCCTATAGCCAGTCACTCAAGCATCTAACACCTGGACTATGTACATGTCGCATAAACTTTTTCTGAGGAATAGCTTTCGTCAGCGGATCTGCAATGTTGTCCTCTGATGCGACCTTCTCGATCTTCACATCACCACGATGTATGATCTTATGAATCAGATGGAAATGTTGAAGAACATGCTTGGATCGTTCATGAGACCGCGATTCCTTAGCCTTTGCTATATCCCCGTTATTGTCATAATACAATGGAACAGGCTCAGCTGCTAACGGAACTATTCCTAATCCAATTAGGAATTTACGGATCCAAACTGCCTATTTTACTGCTTTAGCTGCAGCAATATATTCCGCTTCTGTTATTGAATCGGCAACAATCTCTTGCTTGGAAGATTTCCAGCTTACTGCTCTGTTGTTCAAATAAAATATGTACCTAGATTGCGACTTACAGTCGTCTTTATCGGTTTGGAAACTTGCATCGGTAAACCCAGTTACCTCAAGTTCTCCATCTCCATAGATTAAGAAAGCATCCTTAGTTCGTCTAAAATACTTAAAGATGTTTTTAACCGCCATCCAGTGACCATCACCTGGATCGGCCTGATAGCGACTACACATGCTCAAAGAATAGGAGACATCAAGTCGCGTACATATCATGGCATACATGATCGATCCGACTACCGAAGCGAACGAGATCTGACTTATGTTGTCTCTCTCATCTTGAGTTTTAGGACACATGTCCTTAGATAGAGTGACGCCATGTGACATTGGAAACAGTCCCCTCTTAGACTGTTCCATGTTGAATCTCTTCAACACTTTGTCAATGTACGTACTCTGGGAGAGTCCAAGCAGCTTTCTAGATCTATCCCGATAGATCTTTATTCCCAGAATAAAGGCTGCTCCTCCCAGATATTTCATGGAGAATTTTAATGAAAGCCAAGCTTTCACCGATTGTAGCATGGGAATGTCATTGCCAATAAGCAATACATCATCAACGTAAAGGACAATGAATGTCAGTGCGCTCCCACTAACCTTCTTATATACACAAGGATCATCCTCGTTTTGAACGAAATCATATTCTTTTATGATCTCATCAAAATGTTGGTTCCAAGAAAGTGATGATTACTTCAATCCATAAATGGATCGATTTAACTTGCAAACCTTGTTCGCATGTTTTGGTACGACAAACCCGCCAGGCTGTTGCATATAAACATCCTCCAAAAGGTTTCCGTTAAAGAAAGTGGTTTTGACATCCATCTGCCATATTTCATAATCGAAATATGCAGTAATAGCAAGCATTATCCGAATGGATTTAATCATGGTAACATGTGAAAAAATTTCGTCATAATCGACACCATGTCGTTGACGATACCCTTTTCGATACAAGCCTAGCTTTGTACGTTTGTATGTTGCCATCCATGTCGGTCTTCCTCTTGAAGACCCACTTGCAACCAATAGGCTTTACGCCTTCTGGTGCATTAACCAGTGTCCAAACTTGGTTGGTTTACATGGAATCCATTTCGGATTTCTGGCATCCTGCCATAAACCGGAGTCGATACCTTGTATCGCTTCCTCATACGTAGCCGGTTCGTCTTCCTCAATAAGATTAATATCCACATGAGGTGAGATCAGAAACCCATACCTCTCAGGTTGTTTTTTCTGACTCTCTCTGACCTACGCGGTCCTTGTGTATTCGAAGATTGTGGTACAGTCTCATCCCTGATGGATTGTTCATGTTCCGTTAAGGATTCTGTGCCAGGAACAGTATCACTCCGATTTTCATCAAGTTCTACTTTCCTCCCACTGATCACTGCATTTAGGAATTCCTTCTCAAGGAAAACCGCATGTAGAGCAACAAATACTTTGTTCTCTTGTGGGTTGTAGAAGTAATATCCTTTGGTTTCCCTAGGATAACCTACAAATAGGCATTTATCCGATTTGGGTTCAAGTTTGGTACCATCCAAATGTTTAACGTGTGCCCAGCAACCTCAAATCTTCAGGAATGAGAAACCCGGTCTCTTTCCTGTCCATATCTCATACGGAGTCTGTTGAACATACTTTGATGGAACCTTATTCAAAATAAGTATTGCACTGTTCAATGTATATCCCCAAAAGGAAATAGGTAGCTCTGTGCGACTCCTCATCGACCTTACCATGTCTAACAAAGTTCGGTATCTCCGTTCAGACACACCGTTTAATTGCGGTGTTCTGGGAGGAGTCCACTGTGAAAGAATACCATACTCTTTCAAGTAATCAAGAAACTCATTGCTTAAGTATTCTCCACCACGGTCCGACCGTAATGTTTTAATACTTTTGCCGGTCTGTTTTTCTACTTCGTGTCGAAATTCTTTGAATTTCTCAAAGGTTTCCGACTTATGTCTCATAAGATACACATAACCATAACACGATGCATCATCCATAAAGGTTACGAAGTATTCATATCCACCTCTAGTCTGGTTAGACATGGGCCCACATACTTCACTATGAACGAGGGCTAATAGTTCGGTAGCACGTGTACCTTTACCGCTAAAAGGTGTTTTAGGCATTTTGCCTAATAAACAAGATTCGCAGACGTCATATGAATTTGGATCAAATCCGTCCAAGTACCCACTCTTCGAAAGTGTGGATATGCGAGTCTTGTTAATGTGTCCTAGACGACAATGCCACATATAAGTTTCATCTTTGTTACTTAGTTTGAGCCTTTTGTTTGTTACATTATATGTTTGAGATTGATTTATATTCAAAATATAAAGACCATTATTCATATCAGCACTGCATATCTCCATGTCTTTTTTATACATAAAACACCCAGTGTTTCTAAAAATAAAAGTATAGCCACATTGGGCCAATAAAGATACAGATATAATATTCCTAGTCAAACTAGGTACATAATAACAGTATGAAAGATTAAGTACATTCCCCGAGGGCAGTTCCAAAATATAAGTCCCAACGGCCAAAACGGCGACTCTAGTCCCATTTCCAACGCGGAGGTCAATCTCTCATGAGGCCAGTCTCCTGCTAATCCGCAGATCCTGCACATCAGTACATATATGAGTACCACAACCAGAATCAAAAATTCAATTTTTAAAACTAGAAGTAGACATGTTTATTTCTATAACAAACATATCTAAAGCCGGTGCCTTGCCCGCTTTGATTTCCTTCATGTGCGCCTTGTACTCACAGTAGTCTAGCTTCTAGTGACTGTTGGTTTGCTCTAAGCTTCCCAAGATCATTATCAAGCAAGAAAATAACATGTGAATACAATCAAAGGAGGTGCAGAATACTCACAATGATCGGTTTGGATGCGATGAAGAACAAAAACGTTCTCCCACTTGGTGAAGCTCGGCAGTGGCAGTGGCTCAGCAGTGGACTGCACGGCAGTGGGCTGTGATGCTCCTCCAAGAATCGACCATGGATGTCTTCATGGCTCCAAGCTCCAAGTGGTGATTCCATGCTCATGTAGTGAGTTCCCTATCACCTTAGGATGGCTCCTATGTGTGCTAGCACCCAAGAAATTTTCCACAAATTCTTTTAGCTTCTCCTTCATCACTCGGTCAAACCAGAAAACATAGGAGAAAACCGTGAGAGAGAGGAAGGTTTTTGGCTCCAAAACGTGAACCATGGAGAGAGAGAGATGAAAAAGTGTAATAGGTTTTTAATTTCCAAAATTAATTAACCATTTACCACTTTTATTTCAAAAAAGTCAAGCATTAAATGCTTTCATTCATCTCACATCAACTCACATCAATCAATCAAATGTCACATCACTCAAAGTGACATATGATTTGACGCTTGATGTGACTAGCGATTTGACTCTTGATTTGACTTCGTGCCGCACTCGAATTCGAAATGCGAATGCGCTCGCAAACAATCCCGGGCTCGGGTTCGCTAATTCCAAATTAACGAATTTTCCATCGCGACTCAATTAAATGATTATGCCTAGCAAAATCACTATTCACATCGCGAACGAATTAATTCTAAATTAATTCGTTCGCCCGAATTAAAATATGATTTTAATTCCGCGTCGAAATCCAATTTCGTTTAATATATCAAATATATTAATTAATCGATTAATTCCAAATTAATCGTTATCTCTCTTTTAATGATATTTTATCCCAGATAAAATATCTCCGTAACTAATCCCAGATTAATTTTCTCTCTCATCTAATTAATCCCAGATTAATTAAAAGTGCGAGTCATACGTCATCGGTGAATCTTCAGGAAGCGACCCATGAGATCCCCGGATATGTTGGCAGTAAATCGGGTCGTCGGACTATCCGAACACGTAAGTACCTAGTACTACATTTTTACCGATTTACAAGACAAGGTTGGCTTCTAGTAAAGCGCCATGCCTACCCAATTCTCCAGAAACATGCTTACAGGAATAAGCGATCTATATCAGGTATAGTATACGTGGTTTCGTGTATGTCGATCCAGTATCGGATGATCATGTGCTAGGCCTGGGGCTGGAATTGTGTCTGCCCCGTACGAAGCACATGTCGGATGTCTGGTAACTAGTCTATATAATCGGATATACATGACCTTGTCATAATATCCCGATAGCTGCAGCATTTAAGAGAACAAGTCATGTATCCTACGTGACCATCATCTCCACTATGACTGGAGTGATACTTCCGTCTTGACATCACACCCAACACACTACGATTCTCGATATACCCAGAAGAGGCGTACACAGAAACCGGTTAAAGCCCTGGACGACCAAAACCAAAGTATATTGATTGTCGCAAGTATTAGCGGTGCAAGTCTCAGGTTAAGACCAAATACACCTACCCTGATTTCGGACTTCCATAGACACATAGTCATACTACCAATGGAATTCTGAGGGGGTCTATCCAGAGCGAAGTTGTTTCCCGTACCATCGGTAAAACACAACCTCCTATTACACTTACATGAGTATCCTATACCCAAAATATGAGAACTATGCTGTTGTGCCATCACAACGCGCACAAGTGTAATACTAGTCTTTTACGTATTTATCGATGTCCAATCTCGATAATACTCTGACTATGGATATTTAATGATTTATCCTTCCTGGACTGATACTGTCTCATATCATTCTCGGTCCAGGAACAAATCATAATGACCTCTCATCATTTATACATCTAGGTGATCTACTCACAAATGATAAGAGTGTAATCTCCTTTGTCACATAGTTAATTTGTACAACAACACCATGATCTGTACAAATAGTGACGCTATGGGTCATAATTGTCCAACAATCTCCCACTTGGCCTATAGCCAGTCACTCGAGTGTCTGACACCTGAACTATGTACGGTTGGCTCAAATTGCTGAGAAAACACTTTCGTCAGCGGATTTGCATGATTATCATCTGATGCGATTTATTCGATCATCACATCGCCACGATGTATTATCCGAACGAATCAGATGAATATCAAAGTATATATCTGGATCGTTGATGAGACCATTAATTCTTTAGCCTATGTTGACGCCTAGCTCAGCCGCTAACAGAATTATATCTAATCTAATTAGATTTGTTATCGACCCAAATGGCTTCTATTGCCGCCTCAACTGCAGCAATAACCCGCATTTGTTGTTTATTCGGTAACAATATCTTGCTTGGAAGATTTCCAGCTCACTGTTCCGTTATTCAAACTGTATAGTACCGTTTGCGACTTATAGTCGTTTTTATCGGTTTAGGAAACTTGCAGTAGTGATCCTCGTCACTTCAAGTTCTCCATCTCCACAGATTATGACAGCATCCTTAGATCTCTAAGATACTAACGGATGTTCTTAATATTAATCCAGTGACTATCACTAGGATTGGCCTGATTTGAATCCATTTGCTCAAAGCGTATGAGACACCAGGTCGCGTACATTTTTCAACGTATGTTTTTCTCGAGAGTTTTTCATGAAAGCCAAGCTTTCACCGATAGTTATTATGGGAATATCATTTCCAAGAAATTACATATTATCATTATTCATAGTATTGTCAGTGCGCTCCCACTAACCTCCTTATATACACAAGAATCATTTCGTTTTGAATTAAATCATATACTATTATGATTACATCAATACGAAAATTCCAAGAACCTAATGCTTGCTTCAATCCAAACATGGATCAAATAACCCGCAAACCTTGTTTGCTAGTTTTGGTACGACAAAACCGACAGGATGTTGTAAACACCTCCGAAAGGTTTCCTTTTCAGGAAAGCGATTTTCCCTTTAAGCTGACATATTTCATAAATGAAACATGCAGCATTAGCAAGCATTATCCAAATGGATTTACCGTGGCAACAGTTAAAAGGTTGAATCGTAATCAATATAATGTTGATAACGATTCCTTTCCGTTAAAAGCATAGCTTTATACGTTGGTATGTTGCCATCCATGTATGTCTTCATTGAAGACTTATATAGTACCAATAGGCACAATGCCTTACGGTACAACAACTAGTGTCCAAACTTAGTTGATTTACATGGAATCCATTTCGGATTATCATGGCACTTTGCCATAATAGGGAGTCGATACCTTGTATCACTTCCTCATACGTAGTCAGTTGGTATACCTCAATAAGATAGACATCTTTATGAGGTGAGATCAGAAACCCATACCCCAGGTTGTTTTCTGACTCTCTCCGATTTACGCGGTTCTTATGTATTCGAAGATTAATGGCAATAGTTTCATCCTTGATGAACTATTTTGTGTTCCATTAAGGAATAGGTGGCTTGAATAATATTACTCCGATTTTCATCGATTCTTACTATCCTCCCACTTACCACTGCATATCGGTATTCCTCTTAGGAAAACTGCATGGTGAGCAACAAACTAATTGTTCTCTTGTGAGTTGTATAAGTACAATACTTATGATATCCCTAGGATAACCTACAATAGGCACTTATCCAATTTGGGTTATAGTTTGGTATCATCAAAACGTATGCCTAGCATTCCCAAATTTTCAGGAATGAGAAATCCCGGTTTCTTTCCTGATCATATCTAATATGAAATTATGTCTAACATATTTTATGGAACCTTATTCTAAATAAGTTCTGCACTGTTTATGCTTATCCGTTGAAGGAAATGGTAGCTCAGAGTGACTCATGATTAACCTTATCATGTCCAACAAAATTCGGTTACTCTGTTCGGACACACCGTCAAACTGACGTGTTCTGAGAGGAGTCCTCATTTGAAAGAATACCATAATCTTTCAAGTATGTTAGAAACTTATTTCTTAAGTATTTTCCATTACGGTCTTACCGTGACTGTTTAATATTATAGCCGATCTGTTTATCTATTTCGTGTCGAAAACTTTAAAAGTTTCCGATTTATGTTTCTAAAGAAACACATAACCATAACGCGATGCCACATCCGTAAAGGTCACGAAATATTCATATCCATATCTAGCCTAGCTAGACATGGGCCCACTTGCTTCACTATGAACTAGGGCTAACAGATTGGTGGCATTAACACTTTTACCAAGTAAATGTGTTATAGGCACTTTGCCCAATGAACTAGATTCGTAGACTTTATTTGATTGGAATCAAATCAGTCCGAGTACCCACTCTTCAAAAGTGTGGATATACGAGTCTTGTTTAATTGTGTCCTAGACAACAATGCCACAATTAGTTTCATCTGATCAAATCAGTTTGAACTATTTGTTTGTCATATTTTATATTCGAGATTTATTTATATTCAAAATATAAATTCTGTTATTCACATCTAATGAGTTTATTTCAATATCATCTTTATATAAAAAAACACTTTAGTGTTCTAGAATATAAAGGTTCACCCGCAGCGGGTTAAACACTGATATAAAGATAATGTTTCTAGTCAAACTAGTTACATTATAACAGTATCCTAATTTAAGTACAAACCCGAAGGGTAGTTCCTAAATTAGGTATCTACGGTTAAAACATCGACTTTTGTCCCGTTTCCAATTCGCAGATAAATCTCAATTGAAGTCAGTATCCTGTTCAAAGCAGATTCTGAACATCGGTATATTTTTTATGTACCACACTAAGTATTTAAAATCCAATTTAATACTAGTAGTGAACATTATATGACAAACATATTTGAAGTCAGAGCCTTGCTCGTCTTCAATTCCTTCATGTCTGCTTTGTCCAAACGGCAGTCACGCTTCCGCGATCCCGTTTGCCACATTTTAGGCAGACATTTTGTGATATGTCCTTTATCTTCCTAGAAGATTATAATGATTTTGCCTTTGCCAGTTTCAACACTCCAGAAGCCTTTGGCCAAGGCTTGGCCTTCTAGAATATCGAAGTAAGGTGCGCCTTGCGCTACTTGCCTAATTGCAAACTTTGACTTTGTCTCCTTGAGAATAGTCATTAACTCTCCAAGAAATATTATTGCAATTTAAGTACTTCTAAAATCTAAGTATATATTTATGAAGATCCTTCAATTTCTTTATCATACTTTAAGGATCTAATCCTTAGTTCTGATTCAGAAATTAAGGAGTCTACTGCGACAAGCTTAATGGATTAAGCACTTAAGTTATCATTACATGAATATTCCAAATATCATGCTCTATTGTTTGCTTAACTCCGGGCTTAGGCATAATATGTTATTTTATCAAATAAAGTAACTTATTATTTTCCAGGACCATCCTGAAACTTTATTCCCAATTTGAAAATTAAACCATTTAAATACATTTTCCCCAGGATTATGTTTTAAATGTCAATCTTTCAATTTTATCTTGATTTTAATAGTCCAACTATTTAATCAACGATTTTGGTACTATATATTATAATGATTATAATAGTCAAACTATTTAATCAACTATAAATTTAATAGATTAAAATCAATTATATTGATTACTATAATCCAATTATAAAATCAACTATAAATAAATAGTTTGAATATAGTCCAACTATTTATTGAAACAACAATTTAAATATTAGTCCAACTAACATTTAATACATTTGACGAATGAAATTTGTTTGAGCGTGTATGGCAAGTAATTAAACGAATATTGCAAATTCAATTCTTGCCTCTCACTATTTTTCGGCGAGCCTCTAACCCTCTGTCGAGTACTCGGGAAACCGTGTTCCTAGCGGGCTAGGATCCCGTTAAATATCACACAATCTTGACTTTGGCCAACAAATTGAATGATAATTAACTAGGTAGACCTCTAAGATCAGTTGGATCCAATCCAATTCCTAGATCCAGTAGGGGGACATCCAAGTCCGAAACATATATCTTATATATGCCAATACATCTAATATATTGCCTAACCTTTTTCCTCTGAATCAACTAAGCCTTGGCTTTGGCACAACAAACTTAGTGATCTCATTTAAGCGCGACCCATTGACCATGGAAAGCTTCGTAATCAATGTCGATGGACAAGAAGTGGTCTTGACTTTGGCCAACAAACCACAACTTGGACAAGACACTGATATGGAACAAAGCTCTTGTGATTCAAACACATCCTCGACGGACAAAGGCCTTGACTTTGGCCAACAAGCCAATGCCAGTCTCGGATCTTGAGTGAGAATCACTCAAAGGAAGGAAATACCCTTAATATTTTGCGAGGGTTTTTCGAGTGCAAATTGGCAACCAATTTATTATCTTTGTTAAGGTCTCATCATCATACACCCTTAAACATGCATTCTAAATACATAATAAAGCGTGTATAATAAAATAATAATGATATGCGGATGGATACTTTACACATTGATCCTAGATCAAATCTCTCACTTTCTCTCTCCCGCTAGAACATGTATTACTTCTACCCGTTACACTACACTTCTAAAGAAACCTCATTTACATTAAGGGGAATAGGTGAGAAGAGAATACAAAGAATAAGGAGGTAATAAGGCTGGACACGCAGGTCCAATTAATAAATCAAATTTATTACAACAATTTCTAAAATTGTCCCACCCATCTAATATCCATCCGATATACATTATTCATGCATCGCAACCATGTATTCACACAAGCATGCTATCAATCAATCTAATCAAATTAATTAATCTGATAATTAATGACCATCCAATGTTCAAACAACGATTTGATTTTGCACGAGTCAAACTCGTTTTGCGAATAAGTACTCAAAGTACGACTTCTCGAATTAAATTAAACTACAAAATTTAATCCAATTCAATTTGTATTTAATACTAATTCGCTATTTAATTCCAAATTAAATATTACACTTTATTAATAAACCTTTACGACTTAAATTCCAAATTTAATCGTTACGGGTCTCAAAGCCCGATTAACGTCCAACGTCAATTTAATTAAAGTCCAATGAGCTTTTAATTAATTTCTTAAGGCGTGGACTTTTGGTCAACTCGGGTCAAACCCAATAACCAAAGTCCAATCCGGGAGTTACCTCATAAGCCTAGAAATCAATTTTGGCCCATTAGGCCCAATTAAACTTTAAAGGTCCATTAGTCGCATTTGGGCTTTATGGAGGCGTTTTGGGCCCAATTGGATCCAACCAATTTCCCCTAAACCTAACTTGGTACACACCAAGCCCAATAAGCCCAATACAACACAACAAGCCCAAATCCAATTTTAAGGCCCTAATAATTAAATTCCAAAAATCCAATTTCCCAATTTAATTACACTAAAGTGCATAACACAATTAATCATCCAATCAATATTTCCAAAACACCAATTAGCCTAATTAATTATGGTCTTCATCATTAAATCATGTCCAACACAATTTAACAAAAATCAAACCCAATTAAATGCTTCAAGTGTCTCGGCCAAGGGGAAATTTCATGCCCAAATCAAATTCAATCCAATTAAATTCAATTCAACATTAAATCAATATCCCCAAATGATTTCCAACACATGCAATGATCAAAATCAAAAAATCCAAGACAATTTAGGGCATATGTATTTTCGGCCAACACATCAAAAATTGGGGAAAAATGTTCCAAACACCTTTCATCAAATTGATCCAATCAATCCTCAATTAAACATCAATTAAGCATATTAAATCATCCAATTTCATTATTCATGCTCAAAATCAATTTTGCCCAAATTTTAACCCTAAATCTTTTTCATGCTTTCAAAGGCTCAAGATGCCATTGTTGGTTTGCTCTAAACTTCCCAAGATCATTATCAAGCAAGAAAATAACATGTGAATATAATCAAAGGAGGTGCGGAATACTCACAATGATCGGTTTGGATGCGACGAAGAACAAAAACGTTCTCCCACTTGGTGAAGCTCGGCAGTGGCAGTGGCTCAGCAGTGGACTGCACGGCAGTGGGCTGTGATGATCCTCCAAGAATCGGCCATGGATGTCTTCAAAGCTCCAAGCTCCAAGTGGTGATTCCATGCTCATGTAGTGAGTTCCCTATCACCTTAGGATGGCTCATATGTGTGCTAGCACCCAAGAAATTTACCACAAATTTCTTTAGCTTCTTCTTCATCACTCGGTCAAACCAGAAAACAGAGGAGAAAACCGTGAGAGAGAGGAAGGTTTTTGGCTCCAAAACGTGAACCATGGAGGGAGAGATGAAAACGTGTAATAGGTTTTAATTTCCAAAATTAATAACCATTTACCACTTTTAATTTCAAAAAAGTCAAGCATTAAATGCTTTCATTCATCTCACATCAACTCACATCAATCAATCAAATTTCACATCACTCAAAGTGACATGTGATTTGACGCTTGATGTGACTAGCGATTTAACGCTTGATTTGACTTGCGTGCCGCACTCGAATTCGAAATGCGAATTCGCTCGCAAACAATCCCGGGCTCGGGTTCGCTAATTCCAAATTAATGAATTTTCCATCGTGACGCAATTAAATGATTATGCCTAACAAAATCACTATTCACGTAGCGAACGAATTAATTCTAAATTAATTGGTTCGCCCGAATTAAAATATGATTTTAATTCCGCGTCGAAATCCAATTTCGTTTAATATATCGAATATATTAATTAATCGATTAATTCCAAATTAATCGTTATCTCTCTTTTAATGATATTTTATCCCAGATAAAATATCTCCGTAATTAATCCCAGATTAATTTTCTCTCTCATCTAATTAATCACAGATTAATTAAAAGTGCGAGTCATACTTCATCGGTGAATCTTCGGGAAGCGACCCATGAGATCCCCGGATATGTTGGCAGTAAATCGGGTCATCGGACTATCCGAACACGTAAGTACCTAGTACTACGTTTATACCGATTTACAAGACAAGGTTGGCTTCTAGCAAAGCGCCATGCCTACCCAATTCTCCAGAAACATGCTTACAGGAATAAGCGATCTATATCAGACGTAGTATACGTGGTATCGTGTATGTCGATCCAGTATCGGATGATCACGTGCTAGGCCTAGGGCTGGAATTGTGTCTGCCCCGTACGAAGCACATGTCAGATGTCTGGTAACTAGTCTCTATAATTGGATATACATGACCTTGTCATAATATCCCGATAGCTGCAGCATTTAAGAGAACAAGTCATGTATCCTACGTGACCATCATCTCCACTATGACTGGAGTGATACTTCCGTCTTGACATCACACCCAACACACTACGATTCTCGATATACCCAGAAGAGGCGTACATAGAAACCGGTTAAAGCCCTGGACGACCAAAACCAAAGTATATTGATTGTCGCAAGTATTAGCGGTGCAAGTCTCAGGTTAAGACCAAATACACCTACCCTGATTTCGGACTTCCATAGACACATAGTCATACTACCAATGGAATTCCGAGGGGGTCTATCCAGAGCGAAGCTGTTTCCCGTACCATCGGTAAAACACAACCTCCTATTACACTTGCATGAGTATCTTATACCCAAATATATGAGAACTATGTCGTTGTGCCCTCACAACGCGCAAAAGTGTAATACTAGTCTTTTACGTATTTATCGATGTCCAATCTCGATAATACTCTTTCTAGGGATATTTAATGATTTATTCTTCGTGGACTGATACTGTCTCATATCATTCTCGGTCCAGGAACAAATCATAAGGACCTCTCATCATTTATACATCTAGGTGATCTAATCACAAATGATAAGAGTGCAATCTCCATTGTCACATAGTTAATTTGTACAACAACACCATGATCTGTACAAATAGTGATGCTATGGGTCATAATTGTCCAACAGTGACCCCGTTTGCCACACTGCAGGCATACATCTTAGGATTTTTCATTAGCCTTCCCAGAAGACTTTGACGATTTGGCCTTGCCCTTCTTATTCTTATTCTTATTCTTTACACCTCCAGTTGCCTTCGGCCAAGCCTTGGGAGACTGAGATGTTGAAGTGAAGTACACCTCACGCTTTTTGCCCTTCAATAGCTCTTTTTTTGCTTCACGCAGCATTGCATTCAGCTGGTTTATCATATTGTAGTTCATGATGAACCCGCTCCAGTTGTCAGGAAGAGACTACAAGATCAAACTATAGAAGTCTCAGCCTCAAAGGTTTTGCCTAGCTGACCCAGTTTTTTCAATGTCAGCAATCATCTATGACACATGGTGCTCAACAGATGTACCATCTGACATTCGTGAGCGAAAGAGCTTCTTCTGCAATTCATACCTTTGCGATATAAGGTTAGATCGATGAAGGTCCTTCAATTTTTCCATCATAGTATAGGGATCCAATCCCTTGTTTTGGCGACGAAATTGAGGGGTCATCGCAGCGAGCATGACAAATTGAGCAGTTGAGTTGTCATCACTATGAGTCTTCCAAAGCTCAAGCTCAAGCGGCTGCTCATTTCCGGGCTTAGGCCCGAGAGGTCTCTCTATCGTATAGAGCATCCTCTCAGCCCCCAGGACAATCCTGAGGTTCATATCCCAATCAGGAACGTTCGCGCCATTAAAGACATTTTCACCCATGAAAATGTCTCTAACCCTGATCTTTCCAGTCATCTTAATTGAAATAGTCAAACTATTCAATTAACGATATTTGGGTACAGTCCAACTGTTACAAGAAAAATAATAAAATATTAGTCCAACTAATAAATATATAATTGACGAAACAATTTGAAAGCGCGTAATGCCAAGTATTTGAACGAAATTGCAAATTCAATACTGGCCTCCCACTATTTTTCGGCGAGCCTCTAACCCTCTATTGAGTACTCGGGAAACCTAGTTTCCTAGTGGGCTAGGATCCCGTTAAATAACACACAACCTTGACTTTGGCCAACAAGCTGTATGATATTTAACTAGGTAGATCTCTAAGATCAATTAGATCTCATCCAATTCCTAGATCCGATAGGTGGACCTCCAAGTCCGAAACATATATATAATATATATGCCAATATATCCAATAAATGTTCCTAACCTTTTTCCTCTGAATCAACTAAGCCTTGGTTTTGGCTCAACAAGCTTAATGATTCCAGTTAAGCGGGACCCATTGACCTTGGAAAGCTTCGTAATCGATGTCGATGAACAAGAAGTGATCTTGACTTTGGCCAAAAAATCACAACTTGGGCAAGACATACGATATGGAACAAAGCCTTCATGATTCAAACACATCCGCGATGGATAAAGGTCTTGACTTTGGCCAACAAACCAATGCCAATCTTGGATCTTGAGAAAGAACCACTCAATGGAAGGAAATCGCTTAATATTTGAGTGAGGGTTTTTCATGTAAATTGGCAACCAATTTATTATCTTTGATTAGGTCTCATCATACACCCTTAAGCATGCATTCTAAAAGCATAATAAGGCGCGGAATAAATTAATAATGATATGCGGATGGATATATAACAAACTTTGTTCCTAGAACAAATCTATCTTTTTCCTCTCTCCCGCTATCACTATTCTAACTTCTACCCAATTACATAATACATTAAAGAAACCTCATTTACATTGAGGGGAATTGGTGAGAAGAGAAATACAAAGAGTAAAGAGATAATAGGCTGGACACGCATGTCCAATTTAATAAATTCTAAATTTATTATAATAATTCCAAAATTGCCCCCACCCTTCTAATATCCATATGATATATATTATTCATACATTACATCCATGTATTCACACAAAGCATGTTATTCAATCAATCTAATCCAATTAATTAATCTTTTGAATTAAGTGATCATCCAATGTTCAAACAACGATTTGATTTGCGCGAGTCCAACTCGTTTAAGAATAAGTACTCCAAGTGCGTATTCTTGAATTATATCGAACTACAATTTTAAATCCGATTTAATTTGTATTCAATACTAATTCTTTATTTAATTCCAAATTAAATAATTACACTTTTAATGTGCCTTTTACGACTTAGATTCTAAATCTAATCTTAATGGGTCTCAAAGCCCAATTAACATCCAATGTCAATTTAATTAAAGTTCAATGGGCTTTCAATTAATTTATTAAGGCATGGACTTTGGCAACCAAATCCCAATAAGGAATCACCCTTTGCCATAAAATTAATTTTGGCTCATTAGGCCCAATTAATTATTTAAAGGCCCATTTATTATATTTGGACTTAATGGAATGGTTTAGGCCCAATTTGGATCCAATCCAATTGTCCTAAACCAACTTGGCCCAACCAAGCCCATTAAGCCCAAATACAACAATTTTAGCCCAATTCCAAATTAAGCCTAAATTAATTAAATTCTAATATTCCAAATTTCACAATTTAATTAATTAAAGTGTATAGCCATAATTAATTATTTAAATTAACATTTCCAAAATACCAATTTACATAATTAATCATGATTTATTATATTCAATTAATGTCCAACACAATTGAAACAAAATCAATTTATTACATGCTACTACATGTCACATCAATATGGATTTTTCTTCATTAATTTTGATTTCAATCCAATTAAATCACAAATCAATTTATCCAATAATTTTAAACACATCTAATGGTCTAAAATCAAAATCACCATGAAATTAGGGTTCATGCTTACATTCGGCCAAGCCTAGCAATTTGAGGAAAATTAATCCAATTAATTTTTCATAAAATTGATCATGAAAAACTCTAAGTTAACATTATCTAAGCATACTCAAACAAATAATTTGATTAAATCATGCTCAAATAAAAAATACCCAAATTTTAGATTAAGAACCCTAATTCAATTTCATGCTTAAATAGGCTCTGAAACCATTGTTGGGTCTCTAAGATCATCCCAAGATCATTTAAAGCATAAAATCATGTGAATACGAAATGAAGTATAGCGGAAATATACTTACAAAGATCGGTTGGATGTAGGTGTAGAGTTCAAATTTTTTTGCTTCATTTGAAATTGCTCCAAGCTTCTCCAATGTTGAGTGTCAAGCTCCAAGCTTTGAAGAAAGGATTCCAAACTCTAGGGAATGTTTCACTATCACCTTTGTATGATTTAATGTGTACTAGCACTTGAAAAAATTTGCAACAAATTTCTTCCTTTGCTCTTGTTAGTTTCGGCCAAGCCTCGCGAGGGAGGGGAATTTTTGGGTTTTGCCGTGAATGAGAGAGAGATGAAGAGATGAGTGAAATTTGTTAAGTGTTAATTGATTTTCCAAAAATCAAATCTTGATATACCAAATCCTTGTTTGGTAAAAGTCACTCATGTCTTTCATTATTAAAACAAAATGTGTCTTACAAGTTATCTCAAAATCTCTACTAATTCCATCAAATAAAAGTTAAGCAAATGACTAATGATGTGACTTGTTGTGGACCCAACTTGATTCAAAATCTGAGTGGGCCCACAAACAAATTTCGGGCTCGGGTTCGTTAATTCCAAATTAACGAATTTTCCGTTGCGACTTAATTAAATCAAATTTAATTAAATAATAATGCATCGCAAATTTATTATTAAAGTCGCTCGCGAATTAATTCTAAATTAATTCGTTCGCCCGAATTAAAATCCAATTTTAATTCCGTTATGAAATCTAATTTCATTTAATATATCGAATATATTATTTTATCGATTAATTCCGAATCAATCGTTCTCTCTCTATTAATTGAATTTTATCCCAGATAAAACCTTTCTGTAATTAATCCTAGATTAATTTTCTCTCTCTTATTATTAATCCTAGATTAATTATGTTCGAGTCATACGTCATCGGTGAATCTTCGGGAAGCGACCCATGAGATCTCTGGATATGTTGGCAGTAAATCCGGTCGTCGGACTATCCGAACACGTGGGGTACCTCGTACCACGTTCTTACCGATTTACGAGACATGGTTCGCTTCTAACAAAGCATCGTGCCTGCCCAATTCTCCAGAAATATTCTTTAAGGAATATATAATCTATAACATGTGTAGTATACGTAGTATTGCGTATTGCGATCCAGTATCTGATGTCACATGCAAGGCCTGAGGCTGGAATAGTGTCTGCCCCGTACGAAGCATATATCGGATCACAAGCAACTAGTCTCTATAATCGGATAATCATGACCTTGTCATATTATCCCGATAGTTGCAACATAATAGAGAACCACTTCTGTATCCCTGCGTGATCATCATCTCCATATGACTGAAGTGATACTTCTGTCTTGACATCACACCCAATACACTACGATTCTCAATAAACCCAGAAGAGGCGTACACAGAACCTGTTAAAGTCCCGGACGTCCAAAACCAAAGCGTATTGATTGTCGCAAGTACTAGTGATGCAAGTCTCAGGTTAAGACCAAATACACCTACCCTGAAACGGATTCCCATAGACACAAAGTCATACTACCAATGGGATTCCGATGGGTCTATCCAGAGCGAAGCTGTTCTCATACCATCGGTAAACACAACATTCTATCACACTTGCATAAATATCAAATACTCAAATATATGAGAACTACACTGTTACGCTTCCGTAACACGCACAAGTGCAATACTAGTCTATTCCGTATTATCGATGTCCAGTCTCGATAATACTACGACTATGGATATTTAATGATTAAACCTTTATGGATTGATATTGTCTCATATCTTATTAATCTGAAACTAATCATAAGGACTTTTATCATTTACATATTTGAGTAATCAAATTACATAATGATAAAATAGCAATTTCCATTGTCACACAGTTAATTTCTACAAAAACCACAATGTCTTTTACAAATAGTGACGCTATGGGTCATAATTGTCCAACACCAGAAGCAAAAACAGGCGATTTAGAGTCCAAGACAGGGGACCTCGAGGCATAGGCAGAAGGCATAGATGCAAATAAAACTAGAGCTGGGCCGGTATAAGTGATATGTAGAGTAGACCCTGACTCAAAAGTAGAACCTATGAAGCTTGGCCCTATCTCAACCCCTGAAAGGCGTGCCAACTCACTCTTAATCTTTTATTTCTTACAGCGATGCCGGATATTACACTCCATTTCCTCGTTAGGAGTTGGAGACTTGTGGCGAGAAGGAGTAGGAATCCCAATTGAAGAAAATGAGGCACTGAGATCTTTCCTCTTAGATCTAGCTTTGTTAGGGGGTGACACCGCACTAGAAGGAAGTCGAGCTACAACAAGAGAAGTAGTAAAAGGCCTTTGTAATGCAACAACAGGAGAAAAGAGGGGATTGTTGTGGAGTTTGGGTTGCTGCAACGTCGAGCATGAATTTTTAAATTCGGACGCGATCATCAGAAGTACCCTTCGAAGCAGCAACCAACATTTGAAAACTCATATTTCCAGGCTTATAAGGAAAGTTCAGGATGCTCGTCTTCACATAAGGGTCATTGCTCCATTTAGAACCTTTCTTCGTCCTTGGATTTTTTTCAAGTTCACTCAGTCCTGATCATCAAGAGGAAGTAAGGGCCATAACGCATCCAGGCTTGAAGGCCATCATTGTTTACCACCTTGTTGATATTAATCACCTCATTCCCCCTCGGGGCCATAAAATGATGCTAGAACTTGATCCTCTATTTGGACAGTTCATGGAAATGGGGAATGTTTACAGAACCAGAGGCTGAAAAAAGAAACGAAAAACATGTCAGACCCGACAGTTGACCAAAAAGGCGTAAACTTCATACTCAGAAACAAGTGCTGGTCAAATACCTTGGTTCACCGACAGTCATAGAGGAAAGACAACATGGTCGATGACGATGGTTTGCCAGTTGCCAATCACTATTAGCAGATCTTTAGAGGACCAATCCATGTCCGAGGTAGGCAACCCCGTAAAGATGATTTTTGAATTTCAGGGCATAATGGTGTATTTGTCCACACCACCGGCAGACCCATCCTTGGTCCGACAAAAGATATAGAAGAAGTCGCAGATTGTAAGGCATGATTAGTTGACCATGGAGAAGATAATGAACCCCATGACACATCTAAGGCCGTTTGGGGTCAGCTACATCATGTGTAAGTTAAAGAACACACAAATATAGTGAAGTAAAAGGGTGAAAGGGAAATCGAATGTTTTGAATATGGTACTACCCCAAAATGATGCCATCACGAGAGACAACAACATGGTTAGTTTCCCAGAAGGACGCGCTCTCGTGGAGGGGCTGTAAGTAGACGTCATGAGGAACATCAGTTTCCTCCCTCAGGTGTTGGATCTTGTTGTCAAAAGAAAATGAAAAGATCATGATAGGAGAAAGGTTGTGAGTTTGATTTTGGAAGAAATAGTGCTAGATAGAAACGGTTTCGCCAGAGATGAGTGCAAGGGTTTGGAATTTGAAACTTTTAACTGATGGAGTTGAAAAAGGCAGTAAAATAGATATTTATAGGATGTGACGGTCAGGCTCTCGAGGAAATAAAGATGCAACCGAGAACACTCAAAAGTCCATTAAGGGCCCAAATTATAGAGTATGTAGAGTACGAACATTATACTTGTTTGTTCCCATTATTTTATTCAAAATAATCCAAACAAAAGGGGGAAATATTTTGGGAAAATACCAAGTATCTAGTGAAATGACACATGATCATCAGCCTCCTGTCAGAACAAGACCTTTGGACTGATCGTCAATATCTATCACAGAACCTGTCATCAGAGTTTGGTAGCAAGACCTACCACCAGGGTTTGAAGTCATGACCTCCAACAGAGTCCGACGTTAAGACCTATCGTTAGAATCCGATAGCAGGACCTCTATCAGGGTCTGAATTCAAGGCTCACCAATGAGAAGTCCATTCCAGGCTTGACTCCCACGAAGGAAAGCACAAGTCACGCAAGGAAGAAGACCGTAATATCAGCTCTTTGATGACACAAATATTTTAAACAAGAAATCAGACAACCAATTAATTACTTTCCATTTTTTAAAATGGACAATCCCCCACAATATGGAAGTTCCGAGATTATAGGGAGTGTGCTAGTTAGTAGGAAACGTGAATGGAATGTAACCATTGTCAGTTTATTTCCCTTTAAACAAAGTATTATAAATAATACGAGAATCCCTAAAATAAAGGATCAACCTTTTGATAATCAAGTAATAAGAAAACACTTTTGACCATAATTTACTTTTGATTCTATTGTTGTAAAGTTTACTGTACAAACAATTGTACAATCACATTATAAAAACCACCTCTATTTACATGTCACTACATGAACGATTTGAGATTTCATCATCGTATAAAAATTAAATGGACTATAAATGTGGATAAATCATAAAAGAAGTACTTAAATTTATTTACTATTTATGGACCATTTATGATCACTGATCTTAAATTAAAATCCATATATATATATATAATATATATATATATATATATATATATATATATATATATATATATATATATATATTATTGCACATATACTAAATTTGAGATTATATAAGTAATCAATGGTTTTTCTGACAATTTATAATTTACAAAATCTAGATGAATGTAAAATGTATAATTTTTAATTATTTCAATATTTAATTATTACAAGTAGCTCTTAAAGCATAAACCCTAACATCATATCCTTAAGTATTTTATATAACCTTGTCTTATTTATATACCTAATTTATTGTGCCAAAGAAGGGTTTCATTTATATATATATTTTTTATATTGAAAATTTTATTCTCTAATTCTAACACATCTAAACCATTCTATAAAATATTAATATAATTATAACGCCCCGAAAATTCCAACGACTACTATGTTATAGATGATGTAATACATAATATAAATCATGTTCAAGCATGTATATGCTTGTTAAATTACTTTTGGACATTCGATAAATTCCTGGCAGTTCCGATACAAAATTTAGTCTAAGATTCAATCCAAATAACCATAGTATTTGGGCCGTAACGTTTTCATACAATCTCTGATGAATTTTATATCGTCAGAAATCTAAGACCTAGACCTACAATTTCCGTATTGGATATTTTTCCAAACTCAAATCAGGAGCATGTCAAAAATTATGATTTTCATGGCTGCTACAGTGGATTCGAGAATGGCCTAGATTTGGGTGATGTGACACAATCCTAGCCACCCATTTCATTACAAAAATCAGCCACCTTCCCTATAAATAAGACATTATTCATCAATCTTTCTCCCTAAGCCAAAAACGTGAAGAACAACAAAACAAGAATGTATGAGCTCTTTCATTCTTATGCCATTTTTAAGTAACAATTGGTGATTTCAAGCACATCTCATGCAAAGTAAGCTTCTTTTTCTTATTCCTTCCTCTAATCTTGAGTTTATGACATGAATCTTATTCCCCTAAATTCGAACTAGAAGAACCCTAGAAATTTATTTTTTTCATTTTAGCTTCAAAAGTTCTGTTAGCATGCATTTGGAGAGTATCATGATAGTATAAGTAAATAATGAAGCCTTATGAGTAAATGCCCAATTTTTTCCTCTTGTGTTGGAGGGGTGGCCGAATATGTCACTATTTTTAGAGGATGAGTTTTTTTTTTGCTTGAATGAAAATTAATGATGAAGTGTGTTTGGAATGATGTATATTATGAGATGAATTTGATTTAGTGTTGAACCTTCTAAGGCCCTACTATGCATGCCTTGCTCAAATAGTGTATAAGAGGTCAGAGATTGAATTTGGTTGTTGTATATTGATGTGAAGTTTAGAGAATTGTCTATGTAAATGTGTGAGTATGATAATGGGGATTGCATTGAGAATTGTTATTGGAAGAGTTGATATCTGGCCCTGAAATCGGGCTATCATCGCGACGCTGAACAAGTAAGTGCTCTCTGCTTATAGTTTGATCGTGTGAGCGTCGCGATACTCAACACTCAGCATCACAATACGTAATAAGCAGAGGCTTACTACCTCGGGTCTGGTCTTATGAGGCTCATGATGCGGAACATTTTACATCGCGACATGCAGCAGACAAAGGCTCTCTACCTCAATGTATGGCATCGCGACGCATGACGTTTTCTCAGAATCAGATTTAGCCATTCCAATTTCATCTTAGGATGATAGAGGCCACCCTAGGAGTTTCGTATCGACATATATAAACACATTGTGTCATAATACGCCATGAAGTAATCATAGCTAGTTGAATTGAGAAACTTAGTCCAGTTTCGAAACGTATTTCACGACTTATATTCTAATCAAGTTTATCAATTATAGATTATCGGTAGGAACCGTAATCCTTCTTCGATGAAGTGAAGTAGTGCCAGCCATATTCCAAATCAGCGAGTGGAACTTCCTTTTTCAAATTGATTTTACTTAATTGATTTTAAATTAAGACTTACTTTTTAAACGCATTAGGGCTTTAGCCAAGTGGATTTACAACTATATTATGAATGAGCATGTTTCATAAAGTTTTTTATTTGAAAAGCATGATTTTATGATTTTTGGAGGCATGTGGGAAAAACCCACCTCAGATGTGACTTATGGAATTGACGGATATAAACATCTGCATATGTTGATCAGGACTAGGGGAACAGTGAGACGTAACGCCCTTAGATCCTATATTAGGGTTTGGGATGACAGATGCTCCTATACCTTAGATTCAGGGCCAAGATGGTGGCATGCTTTGGGGGACGGCGAGACATAATGCCCCTAGATACTAGATTAGGGCTAGAGATGACAGATGCCTCTAGACCCTAGATTTAGGGATATAATGATGGCATGTTTTGGGGGACGGTGAGACGTAATGCCCCAATGACATGGACTTGTACATCTGGCTCTAGTTCAGTGGCTTGGGGGATGGCAAGACGTAACGTCCCAAGACCACTAGTTAGGCGTATGGGGGAAGGCGATACGAAACTTCCCTATGCGTCAGGTTTTTCATAGATTTTCAGATATATGATTTACATATATAGTATTTTTACGAAAGAGTTTTGAAAGAGCATATTTATGAAAGACTTTCAGCATAATGTTTTTATGAATGAGTTTTACAGAAAGAAAGAGTTTTAAAGAAATAAAGAGTTTTACGCAAAGAAAAAGTTTCCAGATAAGTTTCACAGAAAGAGATTGGCTTGCAGATACGAAAGAGTTTTCAGAAAAGATCAGTTTTCCTTGAGATGATTTTAATTCCAGACAAATGAATTTTTCATAAAGTAATTCAGTTTCCGTTTTCAACTGTCCACTCACTAGGTCGTTTGAACGATCTGACCCCCCACTCCCAGTGTTATGTTTTACAGGTATACCCGAAGGACGAGTTCGAGAGGATGAATACTGATGGCAGTCCTTAGGGTGTTTGGGTACACCAGTTCAAGTCAGAGACACAGTTTAGTCAGAGATATAGTTTAGTTATGTATCAGTCAATTATATAGTCAAAATTATATGTAAAATGGGTTATACTGTCCATGACAGAGTTATAAATGTATTGTTATTGAGTACATACTTATGAGTATTTAGTTGCATTTCATGTTATTATGTTGATCAATGGTCCATATGCATGAGTTATTGATTGAGATGAGATTAGTAGTGATGATCATAGTCAAAAAGTTAGAGGCTCAGGGGATAGGTCGGCTTATTCCTCCAAAGCGAGTGAAAATATTTTTCTTGAGGAAATGTAAAACCACTTTGGAATCATTCGATGGTAGTGCTGTTGCTTCAACCCATTTGGAGACGTTGTCTACTGCAACCAGAAAGTACAGGTTTCCATATAATGGAACAAAGGGTCCCATAAAATCAATCTCATATACATTGAATATTTCCACTTCGAGAATGCTTTGAAGAGGTCTTTCATTTCTCCTCGAAATATTTTCCGTTTTCTGGCACCTGTCACAATGAAGAACGAATAAGTGAGCATCTTTAAACAAAGTGGGACAAAACAAACCTGATTGCAGCACTTTGGCCGCGGTTTTGTCTCCGCTGAAGTGTCCGCCATATGGTGATGAATGACAATATTGCAAGCCACTTTTGACCTCCTCATGTGGTACACAACGCCGTAATAACTGATCAACACAACGTTTGAATAGGTATGGCTCATCCCAGACATAATGTTTGACTTCTTTGAAGAATTTCTTCCACTGTTGATGTGGCCATTCCAACGTCCATTTCCCTGATACTATGTAGTTCACATAGTCTGCATACCATGAGACTTCTTACTGCTTGATGGCAAACAATTGTTCATCTGGAAAAGTTTCATTAATTGTCAGTTAATTACTAGTTGTACCTCCATTTTCGAGCCTTGACAAATGATATGCCACTTGATTTTCTGTCCCCTTCCTGTCTCGGATCTCCACGTCAAATTCTTGTAGTAGAAGAACCCAACGGATCAATCTGGGCTTGGCATCTTTCTTTACGATTAGGTATTTGATTGCTGAATGATCTGTATAGACCACCAATTTGGGACCCAGCAAATAGGAGCAGAATTTATCAAAAGCAAACACAACTGTGAGCAACTCCTTTTCAGTTGTTGTGTAGTTGAGTTGTGCTTCATTCAAAGTTTTGATGGCATAGTAAATGGTGTGAAAAACTTTCGCCTTACGTTGTCCCAAAACTGCACCTACAGTAAAATCACTAGCATCGCACATCACTTCAAATGGAAGCGTCCAATCTGGTGCTACTATGATGGGAGCAGAGACCAACTTCTGTTTCAAGATCTTGAAAGCATTGTGGCTTTCTTTGGTGAAGTGGAACGACACGTCTTTCTCCAGTAGATTGCACAGAGGTTTAGCAATCTTGGAGAAATCATTGATGAATCTCCAATAAAATCTTACACGCCTAAGAAAACTTCGAATCCATTTGATGGATGATGGTGGAGGTAGTTTTTCTATTGTCTCAATTTTTACTTTGTCTAACTCGATTCCCTTCTGTGAGATCCGATGTCCCTGGACAATGCCTTTCTGCACCATGAAGTGGCATTTCTTCCAGTTCAGTACCAGATTTGTATATTCACATCTTTGTAACACTTTTTCCAGATTTTGCAAACAGTGGTCGAACGAGTCTCCAAACACTGAGAAGTAATCCATGCTTTGTTCTATCATGTCTGAAAAGATGGCCATCATGCATCGTTGAAATATGGTAGGAGCATTACAGAGCCCAAATGGCATCCTGCGGAATGCAAAAGTACCATACGGGATGTGAAAGTGGTTTTCTCCCGATCTTCTGGGGTGATGGCAATCTGATTATACCCCAATATCTATCGAGAAAGTAGTAGTAATCATGCCCCGCCAGTCTATCTAGCATCTGGTCAATGAATGGTAGCGGGAAATGATCATTCCGTGTGGCTTTGTTCAGCTTTCTGTAGTCCATGTAAACTCTCCATCCAGTCACTGTTCTCGTCGGAATTAGATTGTTCTTTTCATTAGTAACTAAAGTCATTCCTCCATTCTTAGGTACACACTGCATAGGACTTACCCAAGAGCTGTCAGAGATGGGGTAGATTATACTTGCATCCAACCATTAGATCATTTCTTTCTTTACTACTTCTTTCATGATTGGATTCAGTCTCTGTTGATGCTCCACTGTGGCTTTGTACTCATCATTCATCAGGATTTTATGCATGCAAAATGATGGACTGATGCCTCGAATATCTACTATAGTCCAACCAATAGCTCTCTTGTGCTCACGTAGCACTCTCAGCAACTTATCTTCTTGGACCCATGTTAGCGACGAAGAAATAATAACAGGTAAATCAGAAGAGTTTTCCAAGTATGCATACCTGAGATGGCTCGCAAATGGCTTTAGTTCCAGCTACGACGGTTCTTCTATCAAGGGTCTGATTCGCTCATTTTTTGGTAGTTCTAAGCTTTCCACATGTGGTATCGATCTGAAGCGAGAGGCTCTATCAAGATATTTTATACATTCCAGAATATCATCATCTAATTCTCTGTCAGTTATGTTGGTGATGCATGCTTCAAGTTTGTCAGTGGAAAGTTGCATTGCATATGTGTTATGGATGATAAAATCTATTACATCAAGTCTGAAATATTCCTCCTCCCGTTCATCATTTGGAAATTTCAAGGCTTTGGAAACATTGAATGTTACTTCTTGGTCCTGCACCCTCATGGTTAGTTCTCATTTTTGTACATCAATGATGGTTCGACTTGTAGCCAAGAATGGTCTTCTGAGGATGGTGGGTACGGCTTTGTCTTCTTCCATATCCAGGATAATGAAATCTGCTAGGAAAATAAATTTCTCGACTTTGACAAGCACATATTCCACTACCCCTCTTGGAAATGTGAGTGATCTGTCAGTAAGTTGAAGAGTGACTGAGGCGGGCTTTGCTTCTCCAAGCTACATTTTCTTGTAAATAGACAAAGGCTTCAAGTTAATATTAGCACCTAAATCACACAAAGCCTTCGAATGATGGTGAAACTGCCAGGATCCTTCAACGTTGGGGGAGCTTCCTCTGAATGATGGCCCTGCATTCTTCTGTCAGTGCTACAGTCTCGTAATCTCTCAATCTTCACTTTCGTGACAGAATATCTTTTATGAATTTAACATAACTGGGCATCTTCTCCAACGCTTCTGCAAATAGAATGTTGATATGCAGCTTTTTAAAAATCTCCAGGAATCGAGCAAATTGCTTGTCCAGTTTGTGTTTGTGGAGACGTTGTGGAAAAGGTGGAGGTGGAGTAAATCTTTCTCGATCATTTTCTTTTACCTCTTTTTCCTCCATCTGTGGATCTTCTTCATTGCTTTCTTTTGAAATATTCTTAGTAGATGCCTTGACTCCAACATCTTTGTTGATTTCAGTGCCGTTTTTCAACATGATGGCTTGGCTTTACTCATTTATTATGTTCCTTAGATTTGATTCTGTGTTGCTAGGAAGGGTACCTTGCGATCTGTAACTCTGAGCATTGGCCAATTGTCCCAATTGATTTTCCAGTGCCTTTATAGAAGCTCATTGGCTTTGATTTAATGCTGTTTGGGCTTGAAATATAACATCATATTCAGCTTCTTGCTTTTTCATATGGGCAAGCACTTCTGCTATTCCTAGTTATTTTTCATACTACTGGCCTTTATTCTGTTGTTGGAATCCGGGTGGTGGATTTTTCTTTTTTCTCTGAAGTGTTTCTCCATGCGAAATTGAGATGATTCCTCCAACCTGGGTTGTAAGTATTGGAATATGGATTGTTTCCTTGTCGGTTGAAGTTGCTGACATAGTTCATAGTCTCATCATGTTGATTGTAAGATTCTGCCTCTGGTGCTCCTCCATATGGTGAACTTATGGATCCAACATTATCCTGCATGCTAAGAGTTTCCAGGCATTTACAAATCTGATCCAGCTTAGCATTTACGGCTGTGTTGACCCTTATTTTGTGGATTCCTACTATTTAATAGATCGTGCTCCTCTCTGTGGCCACAAGGAATTATTCTTAGCCATTTCTTCAATTGAGTCTAAAGTTTGATCTTCTATTTTTGCCATTAATGCTCCTCCAGCAGTAGCATGAACTGTAGTTTTCATCAATCCAGAAAGCCCATTGTAGAAGGTTTAAACTTGAAGCCACTTTGCAATCTCATGGTGATGACATTTTCGGAGCAATTCTTTGTATCTTTCCCATGCTTCACAGAGGGATTCTAAGTCATGTTGCACAAAGGATGTTATGTCGTTTCTCAACTTTTCTGTTCTGGATGGCGGATATCATTTTGCAAGAAACTTGGTGGCAAGAGTGTTCCAAGTTGTGATAGAACCTCCTGGCAGTGAATGAAGCCAAGCCTTAGCTATGTCTTTCAAGGAATATGAGAATACACGCAGACGCATTGCTTCTTCTCCCGCTCGGTTGTAATTGAATGTGCCACAAACTTCTAGGAAGTTGCTGATGTGGGCATTAGGATCTTCAATTGCACTTCCCTCAAACTGGACTAATTGTTGTATCATCTGAATGCATATATTGATGTCACAAGCATTTGCTGGTAAGGGTGGAAGTACAATACATGATATGAAGCCGTCAACCACCAGAATTGTTCTGTCTCGAATGGGAATTGGTGGTGCTACTTCCAAAGGTTCAGGTTATTGATTGTTCATATTGATCAGTGCTTCTTGATCTTCTTGTCTTTCCCTTCTCAACTATCTGATAGTTCTTTCAATTTATGGGTCAAGCGGACGGATTTCAAATCTTCTGATTCTTCTCATGTAGTGTCTGAGAACCTGAAACACAAGAAAACAGTAATAATAAGTAAAAAAAAATTAGACACATGTAAAATATCTAACCTCAAAATTAATAGTAAAATATAAATAAGTCCCTGGAAACTGCGCCAAAAACTTGATCGGTGAAATCACACACGTAACACAAGCGTACGTATCGCTCAAGTATTATAAAATGTATCGATCCCACAAGGAATTAATACCTATGCTATTAATTTATTAAACTAACTTTCTACACGTATCTAATTGATTTGATTGTTGGTTGGATGGTGATTTTTGTCTAAAACAAGTAAATAAAATAAAATAAAGGTAAACTCTAAAAGAAATCAATAATATGAAACTATCTAGGATTGTGAATCCTTCCAATATTCTTCTAAAGATGAAGTGATTATCTTATGCTTGTGCAATATGTTGGTTTATTAACCTAGAACACGAAGATATGCAAAAACCTCTGTCGATGGTCGAATGCAAACACCCAAAGTGACCTAATTAACTATATGTCTATGTTAATTAAGAAACTCTGAATTCATTAAGATTAAGTTCCAATTATGGCTACCCATGCCCGACAGGTATATGTCTATCCTGGAAGGAAATCCCTAAGGTGAGATCGTGAGCTATTGAGTCTAAGGCTGAAACCTAAAATCCCTTTGTCAAGTTCATTTTAAGTTTACCACATCAATCTTATTGGAGGCCACTCAACAAGAAGCATAAAGATTAACACTCAATAAATAAACCAATACATCACACTAGACACAAAATAATCAACTTATAAAACCAATGATATTGGAATTCATCACAACCTAGATAAGGTATTTAGTTACAACACATACCTAGGATTATTAAAGACATAAATAAACAACACATCATAAAACAGGTTGAAAACTAAAAAGTTGAAATAAAACAATGAAATAAAATACTGGGTAGAGGATCCACTTTTAATATTTCAAATCTTGAAATCTCCTTATTATAATATATAAATTTGCATTATATTACCAATTGACCATATAAGCGGTACCCAATTAAGTCATGTTTTAATTAATTCCAACCGACCATAAAGGCGGTATCCAATTAAGTCAGGTTAGAATGAATTTAATTAAGTCCAACCGACAATAAAATGCGGTATCCAATTAAGTCAAGTTTTAATATAATTTATATATTATAGAATAAGAGAGATTAATCTAAATTATCATAATAAAAATTTCACCTTTCACCCCAGCAGAAAGAAGTTACATACTCATGGTTTAAGTAAAACAAACAAAGTTTTATTACTAAAATAAAAAAGAAAATACAAGAAAGCTGAAAATAAACAAATAAGATACTATCTTCTTAGTATTCTAGAGAAATTCCCCAGAAGAAAGTATGACGAAATTCAACTGATTTCAAACTCTATTTATAGGCTCAAAAAATGGCTCGCGTCGTGACGCGCCAAGTCTTCTGCGTCGCGATACGTGCTACAGTAAATGGCGGCTGCATTATTGGCTCGGTGTCGCGATACGTTAAGGGTTGTGTGTCGCGACGCATGCTGCAGTGATGACATCATTGATGACGTGCATCGGCAGATGAATTATTGGCCCAACGTCGCGACGCATGCTACAGTGATGATGTCATTGATGATGCGTGTCGACAGATGAATTATTGGTTCCACGTCGCGTCGCGCAATGTCCTATGCTTCGCGACGCGCCTTAGAAAATTCCTATTTTGCCCTTTTTTATTCGAATTTCATCATTTTAGCCCCGATTTGATTTCAGTGAGTCCCGATATTTTAGGTAAAATTGGCGGTAAATATTGACATATTTTCCGCTCATCAGTTAATATTGTGTCATAATAGTGTTGGTTAGGGAGTCCGTTTGGATGAAAGTTAACCTAAAATTCTTGCACCAAAGGAAAACTCTACTGATAAGATCAAGACTGCACATAAAAAAGGTGAAGCTAATGAAATACATTGCAGATGCCACATACTGAATTTGTCTAATCGTTTATATGATCTATTCCAATCAATTAAATCTCCTAAGGATTTATGGAAAACAATTGAAGTAAAGTACACTGTAGAGAGATAAGGTACTGATAAATTCCTTTCTATGAAATATTTTGAGTTTTAAATGGTTAAAAATAAATTTGTGATGACTCAAGTTGATGAACTGCAAATACTGGTGTCAAAGATGAAAAATCTGAAAGTAGATGTCTCCAAACCATTACCAGTTGCTACGATTATGACAAAATTGCATGCATATTGGAATAGTTACAAAAAGAAGTTACCACATACTTCAGAAGATATTTCTATTGACCAACTCCTCAAACATATAAGAATTGAAGAAGAAACTCGTATTCGTGAAAAATGATATGTTGGGGAGTCTGGTTCAAAAGTGCATAATATTGAGAAAGGTAATGAGACACAGAATAATCATTGGCATAAAAGGAAATTCGATGATGCTAGAAATTCTAAGAAGAATAACCAGGGCAATGAGAATAATCCAAGAAACAAGAATAAAACCTATTATCACTGTGGAAAGAATAGGCATATTAAAAATGAGTGTAGATATTGGAAGAAGTAGAAAACTGAGAATTCTGCCAAGGCAACATGGTTGAAAAAGAATCCACTCCAGATCGTGTTGCCATGATATCTGATATGAAGATTAACATGGTCACTGAACTTCACATGGTTGAAGTGTCTAAATCAATGGCTTCGTCGTATGACTCGGGTGCTACTATACATGTCTGCAATGATAAAAATCAGTTCAAGAATTATACAAATGAAACTAAGGGAGAGTAAGTGGAAATGGGAAATGGTGACAAAGCAAAGGTTCATGGCAAAGGAACAGTGGAATTATAATTCACTTCTGAAAAGAAACTAATCCTTGTTAATGTTTTTCATGTTCCTTATGTTAAAAAGAATCTTGTATCTGTTGATTTACTTTGCAAAAAGATTTTTAAAGGCATTCTTGAGCCAGAAAAATTAATTTTGTCTAAGAATGACATGTTTGTTGGGAATGGTTATTCTTGTAATGGTATGGTCAAACTGAGTATTAATACTAATAACACAGATAATGCTTCTACTTATATTATTGAGTTTTCTTCTTAGATATTTCATTACATTCATAGATGATCACTCTAGGTATACACATGTTTATTTAATAAGAATAAAAGATCAAGCATTTGACATGTTCAAAAGTTATAAATCTTTGGTTGAAAATCAAAGAGAAAAAAAGGAATAAAATCTTGAGAACTGATAGAGGTAGAGAATACTTTCCTATGAAATTTGATAATTTTTGTGAGGAAAGTGGCATAATCCACTAAAGAACTGCTCCATATTCCCCACAATAGAGTGGTTTGGCGGAAAGGAAAAATCAAACATAAGTTGACATGGTTAACTCTATGTTACTAAATTCCAAGTTGCCAAAGAATCTATGGGGGAAGCAATCCATATTGTTTGTCATATAAACAACAAAGTACCTTCAAAGAAATTAAAAGTTTCACCATATCATATATAGAGAGGAAGGAAACCAAATTTAAGTTACATTAGAGTTTGGGGCTGTTTAGCCTTTTATAAGGTTCTTGAACCTAAAAGAATTAACTTATGACCAATAGCACTTAATTATGTATTTGTTGGATATGTAGAGAATTCCAAAACATACAGATTATTAGATTTGGATTCTAATATCATTATAGAATCTAAAGATGTTGAGTTTTTGGAGAATAAGTTTCTTCATGGTGACTCGGGTAATTTAACTACACAAAATGATGGTCCTAAAGAAATGAGAAATGATTCTGAAATTCCACAAGATGATGGTTCTAATTCTAATCAAACGTTAGTTAATAAAAGAAAAGAAATTTAACCTCCTAGTGAAATCAGGAGAAGTCAAAGACTTAAGAAACCAAAAGGATTAGATCCTGATTTTGTATCCACTAATTCTATTATTTTCTTAGTTGAAGGAAATATAGATAAATTGCTTAATAAAATTCATTTTATGTTTCACACGGAGAATGATCTAAAAACATTTGTGAAGTAATAACTTCTAGAGAAGTTTCATGATGAGCGGAAAATATATCAATATTTACCTCCCGTTGACTTAATATTTTATTTAGTTTCTCGAGTTTGATGAACATTTTAATGTGTTTTTATTTTTTTTGCAGCTAAATAAGAGATTGGGACTCAATGGAATCAACTCGGGGCTAAAACAACAAAAATCGGACAAAAAAAGGGAAAAATGGGGAATTTATTGTTCACGCGTCGCGAAACGCAAAGTTCCACGCGTCACAACGTGAAAAGTTCCACGCGTCGCAACGACGAGCCAATAATGCAGCTGCCATTTACTATGGCCAGAGTCGTGACGCTCGAGCATTTTACGTCGTGACGCATCGACGAAACATGTATAAAGTGATGGCAGCTGTCTGCGTCACGACGCAGAGCACCCCTAACAGATTTTTTGCCTATAAATTGAGGTTGATTTCATTTTCCATATTCATACTGGCCTTAGCTTTCTTAATAAGGAACTAATGATTGTATCTTGTTTGTATATATTTATAGTAATGTATTTTTATTTTTAGTAGTAATAATAGTTTGTGTGTTTTTACTTTCTTTTATGTCTAGTAATTAATTTCTGTTGGGGGAAAGGTGAAACTTTTATTATGATAATTTAGATTAATCTCCCTTATTTTATAATATATAAATTAATTAAAACATGACTTAATTGAATACCGCCTATATGGTTGGTTAGTAATCTAATACAAATTTATATATTATAATAAGAGAGATTTCTAGATTTGAAATCTTAAAGGTAGATCTCATAACCCCAATATTTTGTTTTTAATATAGGGAAGTGATGAAGCATAATATTCACGAATTTAATAATTGATTTAATTATATAATGTGTGATGTTTTGGCTTGTTTATTGAATCTTAACCTTAACGCTTCTTGTTGCCTGATCACCAATAAGATTGATGTGGTAAACTTAAAATGAACTTGACGAAGGGATTTTAGGTTTCAGCCTTAGATTCAATAGCTCATGATCTCACCTTAGAGATTTACTTCCGGGATAGGAATATATCTGTCGGGCGTGGGTAGCCATAATTGGAACTTGACCTTAATGAATTTGGGTAACTTAGTTAACATAGGAATATAGTTAATTGAGTTACTTTGGGTGTTTGCATTCGACCATCGGAAGAGGCTTATGCATATCTTCGTGTTCCAAGTTAACAACTAATATATTACACATATATAGGAGAATCAATTCATCATTAGAATAATATTGGGCGGATTCACAACTCTACATGTTTTCTTTATTATTAATTTTCTTTGTTTCATTTTGTATTTTTATTTATTTATTTATTTTATTCAAATCCAACTTCAACCAGCAAACAATCCCTTCCTTCCCTAATTAGATACATATAAATAAATAACGTCAATAATTAATAATATTGTGAGAAATTAAGTCATCGTGGGATTGATATTTTTATACTACTTGAGCGATACGTGCGCTTGCGTAACATGTGTGATTTCACCGATCATTGCATTTTGGAAGGGAGCAATTAAAGATGAAATGGATTCAATAACTTCTAATAATACCTAGAAACTAGTATATTTACCTCTTGGGTCTAAATTTGTTAGTTGTAAGTGAGTATTTAGAAGAAAGTATAAAACTGATGGATCTGTACAAACCTTTAAAGCAAGGTTGGTGGCTAAAGGGTTTAAACAAAAGGAAAATGGGTATTTAGAAGAAAGTACAAAACTAATGGATCTGTACAAACCTTCAAAGCAAAGTTGGTGGCTAAATGGTTTAAATAAACAGAATGAATTGATTTCTTTGATATTTATGTGCCAATAGAAAGAATTACTTCTATCTGAATACTAATTGCTTTAGCATCCATAAATAATTTATTTGTTCATCAAATGAATGTTAAAATAACATTTCTTAATGGGGATTTGGATGAAGAAGTATATATAGAGCAACATGAAGGGTTTATTCTTCTTGGAAATGAGAAAAAAGTTTGCAAGTTAGTAAAATCCTTATATAGATTAAAACAAGCACCAAAATAGTGGTATACAAAGTTTGACTCGATCATGCTATCACATGGATTTAAGTATAATAATGCGGATAAATGTTTATATTCATGATTCACAAATAATCATGGCACTATTATATGTCTATATGTGGATGATAAGCTAATTATTAGCATCAATATGGAAGGCATTGCAGAAACTAAGAAGTATTTAAATTCTAAATTTAAAATGAAAGATCTGGGAGAAGTGGATATTATCTTATGAATTAAATTCAAAAGACATAGTGATGGGTTTTTCATTAAGCCAATCACATTACATTGAAAAGGTGATTAATAAATTTAATCACTTAATTATAAAGGAAGCTAATACCCCATTTGATGACTCAGTAAAATTAACTAAAAATGAAGGAATATCAGTTGCTCAGTTAGAATATGCTAGTGTAATTGGAAGTTTGATGTATGTCATGTATTGCACTAGGCCTGATATTGTATTTTCAGTGTATAAATTATCTAGGTATGCTCAAAGACCTAGCGTTAACCACTGGAAAGCAATAGAAAGAATTCTTGAATACTTAAAAAGAACTAAAGGCTTGGGATTATTTTACAATAATTTTCCAGAAATTCTAGAAGGATATTCTGATAGTAGTTGGATAACTAGTAGTGGTGATAATAAATCAATATCCGGATGGGTGTTTATTTTGGGTGGAGGATAAATCTCATGGGCTTCTAAGAAACAAACAAGTATCACTCATTCAACTACGGAATCTGAGGTAAAGAGGCAGAATGACTGAGAAATATGTTATTAGAAATGAAGTTGTGGCCACAACCAATGCCAACAATCTCGTTATACTATGATAGTGAAGGTACAATGAATAAGGCATTTAAAAAGATATATAATGGGAAATCTAGATATATTAGCTTACGTCATGAATACATTAGAAAACTAATTTCTGAATGAATAATTACAGTTGTCTAAGTAAGATCAAATAATAATCTACCAGACCCATTTACAAAGGCGCTCTCGAGAGACATGGTCAAAGCTTCGACTAGCGGAATGGGCCTAAAGATGCGTTGATTAAGCTACTAGTGGTGGGTACCCAACCTTCATTTTGTTAAAGAACAATCTACAGGTTTGATAGGTAACAACAAATTACTAGTAACTATTTTCAAGTACTATTGAAAGTTATAGTACTTGGTATTACAAGGGTGAGTATGAAATACTCTTAATGAAGATTAATTGTTAGGAAATAAACAAATGAGAACTTCACCTATACGAACATGTGGAGTGGTGATGCTTCTAACAAAAGTGAGAATAACTTTTATAAATGTTCATGAATTTAGGATGTACCACAAGGCCTTTATAGTGCTGGTTTTAATGAATTTCAGGAAAATAAAATTAGATTAATGTGTATGACATTTCCAATACTGACAATAAGGAATCATGATTCAAAGTTTAAGTTGCCATTAATTTCGTAAATAATTTGAAATGTTTATACAAATAAAATGTTCAGCTGGAGAGAGACATTTTTTACTCATAGTATAAATATTACAATCTAAGTAGGGGTTATTGCAATAGATTGTATTATTGAGTAATAATTGTTATCCGACATTGGAATGGTAAAAATTGAAAAGAGAGTTTATAAAGTATTAAATGATTTATTGTTTAAATTTGGAGGGAAAATATTCGGTTTGAATTCATAATTGACAATATATAAAATATATATTTATATATCAAAGAATTCAATAAGCATTAAAAAATGTAAACTTAATAAAAGAGAAATTAATCATTTTACACTTATAATTTCATTAATCCTCATAATTTAGCACATTTGTTAAATAATAATTGTATTTATATTTTATTGTGATTTTTATTTATTGTGTAGATAAAATACTGCTTCCGAAGCTCAATAGGAAAAATGGACATTAGATCTGAAGTCCAGGACCCAGAAAACCCAAAAAGAGCGTGACAGATAAATTCAAATCGAACTTGGAAAATATTCACCGTGTTTAGATTGGCGGAAAAATGAGTTTATGATGTATTTTCCTACAATGTATTTTATTATTATTATTATTATTATAATGTATATATTTATATAATATGTTTGGGAGGACCTACCAAGATTATACATATAAATATTTTTAATATATTATTCTGGAGGTTTCAGTAATAAAATTATGTGTGTTTTTATTCAAATCATAAGTAGTTAATTTCATTCTGCTGGGATAAAAGGGAGAAGCTTTTAATATGAAAATTTAGATTAGTCTTATTTATATTATAATATATAAATTATAATTTAATGATTAATATTTAATTTAAATTTGGATTAAGTATTGACAAACTTTGTTACCGCCTATATGGCTAGTTTTATCTATTTGGCCTAATTAAGTACCTAACTGGACTTGTTATTGATAAAAGTTATCACCGTCTTTATGGCTGGTTTTATTTGTTTTGGCATAATTAATTCCTGAAATAAAGTAATTGAGTAATAATGACAATTTATTTATTATAAAAAATGAGATTTCTAAATTTGAAATATTAAAAGTGGATCCCCTAGCTCCAGTATTTTATTTTATTATTGTAGTCCAATTTAAAAATTTCCAATCAACTTTAAACAGTTCAATCTTTTTCTTTTCACTTAAATTATTATTTTATCTTATTAATTCTATTCCATGTGGATCGATCATAGACTTACCGGGTTATTTTATTACTTCGACAATCTTATACTTGGGAGTAAAGAACCATTTTGTGAGTGCGTCAAGTTTTTGACGCCGTTGCCGGAGACTATAATTTAGTAGATATAATAATAAATTTTCTTTATTTTTATTTTTCCCACTTGTTTTTATTTTTTTATTTTCTTTTGTATTCCCTTTCTTTTTTGTTGTATTTTCTGCATCTCGTTTTTTTTTTATTTGTGTAGATCCAAAATGTCCTGATTTATCCTAAATTAATCATGAACCCAGACATCCTACATATAGACAAACCTTGTACTTAATTCTTCAAAGTTACATGAGACAGAAAAATCAATTAAAATGGAGTTTGTATTTTGCCAAATAATTTCTTAAACCATCCTCATCTAGAGATTCTTCCATAATTTTTTGTGAGAACCTAATTCGAGAGATTGAGACAGCTGAACGAGTAATTCAATTGAGATCTGAATTGATAAGAATCAAATGACGTTTTTAGTTCTAATCACTACATTTATATTTTATTTCCTTGTTTTTTATTTTTTTTATTTTTCCCACTTCTTTATTTTTATTAATATATTTTTTCCTTTTTATAAGTATTGTATTTTTAAATTTTAGCATATTGTGCATTTAGGTTGTATAAGACATTAGTCTCGATCATCTAGCGATAGATTAAATAGAGAGTCTTCATGACCTTCATCGTCAGTCAAAATGATCGAAAACAAAAATAAAAATCCACCTGCCCGAGTTGAAAATCCAGTTGATCAGGAAGAAAATGAATCTCAACATGGCGATTTTAATCATCTTCAGACAATTCATGAATCCCACTAGGACATGATCCCCATCTTGCATTGTTTTTCCCCCTGATGTAGAACGTTTCAATTTTAAGCTAGGTGTCATCCAACTTTTACCCACATTCCACGGTCTAGAATCAGAAAATCTTTATCATCACTTAAGGGAATTTGAAGAGGTATGTAACACTTGCACATACCAAAATTACAACATGAATATAATTCGATTAAAATTTTTTCCTTTTCTTTAAAGGATAAAGCTAAAATTTGGCTGCAGAACCTTAGGTCAGGATCAGAACATGGGATGATTTGCAATAAAAGTTTCTAAAAAAATTCTTTCCTCGTAGGACAAACTCCTTTAAGAGGAGAATCACATCATTCACACAAATATTAGGGGAAACACTTTACCAATATTGGGAGAGATTTAAAAGATGTTCAATGTTTGTCCACATCACATGTTTGAAACATGGAGGCTGGTTGCCTACTTCTACGAGGGTTTAACACACAATGGTAGACAAGTAGTGGAAATTATGTGTAATGGTGAATTTAGGGACAAAATTCTGAAAATTCACTAGATTATTTAGAACACATAGTAGAGAATGCACAATAATAGGACACAGTTGGCACTTATGAGTCGTCTGTAAACCAGAGTCATCTGGTAGAGGTACCATGACCTTTCTACTAAGTATGCATCTCTAGCTAAAAAAGTTGAGGCATTATAAATGAGGAAGAGTGATCATGTCAAGTCAATTCAAGAAGTCACATGTCAAATCTGTACTTCACATGAACACGTCACACAAGTTTGCCGAACCTCGCCAGCCCTACAAGAATGTCTCCATGACCAAGTCAGTTCCATAAACACCTTCAAGAGACCAAATCCAAACCCATACTCCCAAACCTACAATTTGGGTTGGAGAAACCATCCAAACTGTAATTGAATGAATGATAACCAAGCACAACCATCGCAACAACCTCCCCATATACACCAGAATTTCCAAAATTCCCTGAATTATGCACCATATGTCCCACCGCCTAGGAAAACCCTTAAGGACACCTTACATGCAT
>SKCR01033529.1:0-62753 GCA_019454045.1 Zanthoxylum bungeanum | reverse complement strand
AATTGATTTGAAAATCAAAACACACAAGCTTCTTCATTCTCTCACCTTGACCGAAACACTTAAGGAAAATACTCTCCCCATTTTCTTTCTTCTTCACCGAAATTGAGAGAAGGAAGTGTGAGAATTTTTGTTGCAATAATTCTCAAAGAGCTAGCACTCATCAAGGATCATATCAAGGTGTTAGGGAAACCAACTTGAGAGCTTGGAAAGACAAAACACAGCTTGGAGCTCGTGGACTCCCTTGGCCGAATCTTAAAGCTTCTTGGAGGAGAAATTTTTGTTGATCAACGCATCCAAAAGCCGATCATTGTAAGTGTGTTTCTGCCACTCTTCTTTATTATTCATTCACATTTCTATACTTATTTGATCTTGGGAATAAACCTAGAAACCCAACAGGATCCACAAGTTCACCATATGGAGGAGCACCAGAACCAGAGCCAAACCAACATAAAGAGATGGTGAATTATGTGAATAATTTCAACAGACAGAGGAACAATCCATATTCCAACACCTACGACCCAGGGTGGAGGAATCATCCCAATTTCGTATGGAGCAATAATTCAGGGCAAATGAACAATCCACCACCTGGATTCCAACAGCAGAACAAATGCCAGGAGTATGACAAAGAAACCGGAATAACAGAAGTGCTGACCCACTTGAAAAAGATAGAAGCAAAACATGACTCTCAAGCAGCAAGGTATGATGCTTTGTTTCAATCCCAAACAACATTAATTCAAAGTCAATCTTCTTTTATTTAGGCATTGGAGAATCAAATTGGACAACTGGCCAATGCTTAGAGTTACAGACCGCCAGGAAATCTTCCCAGCAACACATAACCAAATCCAAGAAACATGGGGAAGGAGCAATGTCATGCCATCATGTTAAAAAGCGGTACTGAAATCAACAAAGATTTTGGAGTCAAAACAACTGGTGAGAAAGTTCCAAAAGAAAACAGCTAAGCAGTTCCACAAATGGAGGAAAAAGAAGCAAATGAAAAAGATCGAGAAATAATCACTATACCTCCACCTTTTCCACAGCGTCTCCAGAAGAATAAACTAGACAAGCAGATTTCTTGATTCCTGGAGATCTTCAAAAAGCTGCATATCAACATTCCATTTGCAGAAGCATTGGAACAAATGCCCAGCTATGTCAAATTCATGAAAGACATTCTTTCACGAAAATGGAGATTGGAAGATTACGAGACAATAGTATTATCAGAAGAATGCAGCGCCATCATTCAGAGGAAGCTTCCCCCAAAGTTGAAAGATCCTGGCAGTTTCATTGTTCCTTGCACCATATGAGAACATGACTTCGGTAAGGCATTGTGCAATTTAGGTGCAAGTGTTAACTTGATGCCTTTTTCTATTTACAGGAAACTATAGATTGGAGAAACAATGCCCCCTCAGTCTCTTTACAACTTGCTGATAGAACGCTCGTATTTTCAAGAGGTGTAGTTGAAGATGTGCTGGTCAAAGTTGACAAATTCATTTTCCCAGTAGATTTTATTATCCTTGATATTGAGGAAGACGAAGACGTACCGATCATCCTCGGGAGACCATTCTTGGCTACAGGTCGAACCATTATTGATGTACAAAAAGGATAACTAACCATGAGGGTACATGACCAAGAAGTAACATTCAATGTTTTTAAAGCCATGAATTTCCCGAATGACGATAATGAGGAATGTTTCAGACTTGATGTGATAAATAGTACCATCCAGACCTCCAATGCAATGCAAAGTTCTGCTGACAAACTTAAAGCATGTCAATTACCTGTGCAGCCTGAAGATAAAGCGTATTGCGTACTGAAGAAGCCAATTCTTGCACTACAAGCAACATAAGAGAAACAGTTCCACCAGCTCAACGAATCAGAGGAATTTCACATTCAACCTTTTTGAGAATGCCAAATTATACAAAGAAAAGGCCAGAAAGAAACATAATGAGAAGTTAGTGCGCATAAAACTGGAACCAGGGCAGAAGGTACTATTAAACAAATCAAGGATGAAACTCTTCCCATGGAAGCCAAAATCTCGGTGGTCAGGTCCATTCTTAATCACCAAGGTTTTACCAGATAGAGCTGTTGAGTTACATGATCCTGACTCCAACAAAACATTCAAGGTTAAAAACAAGCGTTTCAAGCACTACTAGCAGAATAAATTGAGCGAGAAAAATAAAGTGTCACACTTTCAGATCCAGCCTAACGTTCGGGCAGTCATATCTAGCTAACGACGTTAAATTTAGCGCTAGCAGGGAGGCAACCCATGCAATTTGTGTAAATATTCAAGATTTGGTGTGTTTTATTTTTGTGTGTTTAATTTTTGCAGGTAAAGTCATTTCACAATGGAAGACGTTCTCGCAAATCTTCACAAGCAATTTCCTTCTCTCCCTCAAAACTCTCTGATGAAAGTTTACAAAGTTTGCTTGGAACGGATGAGATTACTGATGATCAAAGGTATTCCTAATGACATTCATTGGATTATTGAAGCAAGGGTCCGATTGGCAGGTGAGTCTTCTGACTCTTTTGTTTCACATCTACCTGGTTTAGGAAGAAGCACCTATGCTAAAAAGAGAAGAGCTAAAAGAATGAGTGTTTGTTATAAATGTGCTCGCATGACATGTAATACTCGTTGTCGTTCTTTAGGAATGATGTCTGATAACCCTGAAGATAAGATTAAATTCATTAGGGATGGCTTGATTAAGGAGTCTTTAGATGACATATCTAAGACTCTTGAGATGCACCCCAGTGGATATGTGCATCATGCAATTCACATGTTATATACACAATTCTGAAAAGAAAGACAACAGTTAAGTGTCGGGAATCTGACTCAAAAAGACCCTGTTTGCCAATTTATAAGAAAATTGGATGGGAAGCTTGTCCCTGACTCGTAGACGTCAATCAAGCTGTTACTTTCTTGTAAATATTATATGTCTTTGTCTTTTCCTAATAATTGTGATTTGTTTTGTTATTTTCTTTTTATTTTCTCCGACAGGATCCAGACTTTTTGACCTTTCACGATTTACTGTTTTGCTACTAATCCTCATTTGGAAGATATTAGTGCTATTGTTACTCACCCTTTTTCAGGTTCTATAAATTCAACTCATCATTGCACTTTTGAAGGCATCTAGAGTTGAGAAAGAAATACATAAAAATAGAAGCCACTTCAAGAAGACGAGTTGTAAATATTTGTGTCTTTTGTGGTACTAAGCCACAATATGTAGCGGCAACACAGGAATTGGGTTGAGTCTTAGCTGGAATATGCACCTAGTATATGGCGGTGGAAATCTTGGACTAATGGTGATCGTTTCAAAGGCTGTACAAGAAGGAGGCAGTCAAGTCTTAGGAATTATCCCAAAACCTTTGGCGGAGGCGAATCTGATAGGATCATCAAACAGAGAGGAACTAATTGTACCAGGTATGTCTAAACGACTGTGGAAATGATTAACCGTGCTAATGCTTTTATTACTTTGCCAGGAGGGTTGGGCACGTTGGAGGAGATTTTTACAGTGCTATCTTGGGCGAACTTGAACATACACTAGAAACTGATTGGACTATTTAACGCTGATGGATTTTATGATTTTCTTTGTGTATTTCTTGATGATGCCCGGAAGAATGAGTTCGTGTCAAAACCTTTAAAATAACTTCTTTTCACTGCCAGAACTGCCCCAGATTTAATTGACCAAATCTTAGCCTTTGAACCACAAATGACCCTATCCTTTCCAAGTTAAACTAGTCTGATAATGATCGTGGTAAAAAGCATCGGATAATGTCTCATTTAGGTTTGGGGGAGGGGAATAGTTGACGAGTATCTTGTTTTTATTTTGTTATTTTTTAGTCTAAAATTTTTGAAAAAACAATTCTAAAAAATTAAAAAATTTTACAAAAATCAAAAAATTATTTTGTTTTTGTTTTTGTTTTTGTTTTTAATTTGATTACTCAAGTGAAATTGGTGTAAAAGATCGCATAGTAAGGAATTTCCACTCCTAAGACGTATCTCAACCTATTTTAAAACAAGTTAATTTTTGTTTATTTCATTTTGAAGTATTTAATTTGTGAATTCTCCATAAAACTAACTAAAATGGATCTTCATATGCTCAGTTGACAGATATTATCAATATACATGGTAACATACGGACATGAGATGTAATTGAAAAGTTTGTAATATTCAGTGCTCTAGTTTAAATTGAGGAAGCACCTAAAAAAGCGATGGGATAAAAAAAAGGTCATAGATCCAAGTTATTAAGTCTGTAAGGGTGTTTTAACACCTAGTGTTGGACAATTATGACCCATAGCGTCACTATTTGTACAGATCATGGTGTTATTGTACAAATTAACTATGTGACAAAGGAGATTGCTCTCTTATCATTTGTGATTAGATCACCAAGATGTATAAATGATAGGAGGTCCCTATGATTTGTTCTTAGATTGAGATGATGTGAGACAATATCAATCCACGAAGGATAAATCATTAAATATCCATAGTCAGAGTATTATCGAGATTGGACATCAATAATGCGTAAAAGACTAGTATTACACTTGTGCACGTTGTGAGGGCATAACATCATAGTTCTCATATATTTGGGTATAGGATACTCATGCAAGTGTAATAGGAGGTTGTGTTTTACCGATGGTACGGGAAACAGCTTCGCTCTGGATAGACCCCTTCGGAATTCCATTGGTACTATAATTATGTGTCTATGGAAGTCTGAATTCAGGGTATGTGTATTTGGTCTTAACCTGAGACTTGCACCGCTAATACTTGCGACAATCAATATGCTTTGGTTTTGGTCATCCAGGGCTTTAACCGGTTCTGTGTACGCCTCTTCTGGGTATATTGAGAATCGTAGTGTATTGGGTGTGATGTCAAGACGGAAGTATCACTTCAGTTATAGTGGAGATGATGATCACGTAGGATACGGAACTTGTTCTCTTATATGCTGCAGCTATCTGGATATTATGACTAGGTCATGTATATCAGATTATAGAGACTAGTTACCAGAGATCCGATATGTGCTTCGTACGGGGCAGACAAAATTCCAGCCCCAGGCCTAGCACGTGACCATCCGATACTGGATCGACATACACAATACTATGTATACTACGCCTGATATAGATCCTTTATTCCTGTAAGCATGTTTCTGGAGAATGGGTAGGCATGACGCTTTGCTAGAAGCCAACCTTGTCTTGTAAATCGGTAAAAACGTAGTAGAAGGTACTTACGTGTTCGGATAGTCCGATGACCGTATTTACTGCCAACATATCCGGGGATCTCATGGGTCGCTTCCCGAAGATTCACCGATGATGTATGACTCGCACTTTATTAATCTGGGATTAATTGGATGAGAGAGAAAATTAATCTGGGATTAATTACAGAGATATTTTATCTGGGATAAAATATTATTTAAAGAGAGAGAACGATTAATTTGGAATTAATCGATAAATTAATATATTCGATATATTAAACGAAATTGGATTTTGACGCGGAATTGAAATTAGATTTTAATTCGGGCGAACGAATTAATTTAGAATTAATTCGTTAGCGACGTGAATAGTAATTATGCTAGGCATGATTATTCAATTAAATTAGATTTAATTACGACGCAACGGAAAATTCGTTAATTCGGAATTAGCGAATCTGCGCCCGGGAGTGTTTGCGGAACCACTCGCATTTGGAATCGAAGTGGGACCCGCAAGTCACATCTAGTGTCACATCATTCGTCAATCAAGTGATAGATGTCTTTCACTTTGAGTGATTGACACCAGTTACTATTCATGATTGATGTAAGTGGTTGAAAGGCTTTTGAAAGCTTGAAAGACATTTATCAATATTTTATTTGATATTTGAATTTTGGTTTTGTGTATTAGATATATAAAACACAAAATTCTTCTCTCTCTCTCTTCAAGGGATTCGGCAATAGTCCATTTTCTTTCTTCTCTCCCTTTTGGCTTTGGAAGCCATTTTTTCCTTCTTGTTTCAAGCTTGGCCGAGACATGTAAGGAAGATTAGGATGATTTGTGGCAAATCATCAAGGTGCTAGCACACAAAGAGGTATACAAGGTGATAGGGAAACTCACTTGTGAGCATGGAATCCATTTTGGAAGCTTGGAGCTTGAAGACTTCAATGGAGGACCATGGCCGAATTTGAGGACAACAAGGATGCCCACTGCCGAGACTTTGAGGAGCATCAAAGGGCATAAAAAGTTTTGTTGTTCTTCGCATCGCAAAGCCGTTCAATGTGAGTATGATTCCGCCATATTTCATTGTTGTATTCACTTGTTTCATTGCTTTAAAATGATCCTTGGGACTTAATAGAAAGCAAACACCTAGTGCCCTAAAACCAGCTGGTTTGGGAGTCACTGGCCCAACACTCGTTACATTGATCATAGATGTTGCAAAACAAAATATATACATTTATATCGGAAATCTGAGTTATTAAGTCTGTAGGGGTGTCTTAACACTTAGTGCCCTAAAGCCAACTGGTTTGGGAGTCACTGACCCAAAGCTCGCTACATAGATGAAAGATATTGTATATAAATAAAAAAATAGAAAAGAAAAAAAATCAGAAAAATATTCCATTGCTAAAAAAGGTGTCAATTCTGATTAAACTTTAGGACAAAAATATTACTTTCTTCTCAACTGCACTTGTGACTATTGTGGGCAAAATGAGTTGATTAATATTTTTTTGGCTGTGTATATGAAGAATGATAAAAAAATAATCAGAGAATTCACTTATTCAATAATCTAGAAAGAAATAATACAATTATTAACTTGGATAAGAAGTTTCACCTGTTTAGTCACTAACTTCTTTATTCTTTTTTCTCTTGTCTTTTTGCTTTTGTGTGCATTAGTTTTACTATCTTTTTACTTTTATCAAACTTTTGTGGGTATCGTTGCTGTAAGCCCTCACGAAACTACAACTCGTCCACTAGGGACACCTAGGGGTTTAAAGGCTTGTTGCATATGCTAAATGCAACCGTTATCCCCACGAAAGTGGCTTAGTTTAATTATAATTGATTCTTGTATTTTATTTTGTTTTTTTGCTCGAGGACTAGCAAAATGTTAGGTTAGGGGGTGTGATAAGCGAAAAATATATCAATATTTATCGCCCATTTTACTTAATATTTTGTTTAGTTTCTCAGGTTTGATGAACGTTTTGATGTGTTTTAGTTTATTTTGCAAATAAAATAATATTGGGACTCAATGGAATCATTTAGGACGAAATGTGGGTCAAATAAGGGAAAAAATTGGACTTGCCATATTAATTTTGGAGATTGAAAACTTGAAAGGGCGTTCTAACGAAGTACAGTTTCGGAAATTTTAATTTTGCGCAATTGTCGTATTTTGGGCATAACGTTTTACTCCGATATTGGATTGAGCTGAATCAAGTTCCAGATTAAAAAAGACTCAAAGATCTACAATTTGGAAGAATAAAATAATTTCGAATTCTGAATTTTTCATGACCAAAATCGATGAAAATTCCGTAAGTGTGTTATGTGTAATTATTAAAGTCATTTTCAAAGCAAAAAAGTAAAATAAAAATAGTCAAACTCCCACCAAACATGATAGCAATTAGTGGAGCAATTAATAATGGATTTGGTGGAGGCAAAATTTTGCCTATAAATACAAAGCCATTTCATTGTAAATTCATACTTTCTTCTTTGAAATTCCTTAAGAATACTAAGAAGATTGTGTCTTGCTTGTTTATTTACAGCTTTCAGTAATTAATTTCCGCTTTTGCACTTTCTTTTCTTTACTTTTCAGTCTTTACTTTCTGCAATTTACTTTTACTCACAATACTTTATTTTCTTTACTTTTCAGCAATTTACTTTTCAGTAATAAGGAGGTAATTCCCCCTTGCTGGGGTAAAAGGTAAAACTTTTATTACTAATATTTAGATTAATCTCCTTTAATTATAATATATAAACTAGTTAAAACCTGACTTAACGAGGATACCGCCATATTGGTTGGTTGGTAATTATTTAAATTTGTTTTAACCTAACTAAACTGGATACCGCCGGATTGGTCGGTTGGTAATTAATTATTAATTTGACTTAATCTGGATACCGCCTATATAGCTGGTTGGTAATTATCATGTAAAGTTAATATATTATATTAAGGGAGATATCTGAAATAGAAGTAATAAAAGTGGATCCTTTTACCTCAGCATTTTATTTTATTGTACTTTCACTTTATTTACCTTCCGGTATTTACTTTTTAGCACTTACTTTCCAGCTTTTATTTTTCAACATTTAATTTTCAGTATTTACTTTTCAGCATTTACTTTCCGTCATTTACTTTTCATTATTTAATTTTCAGCAATTTACTTTATGTATTTTATTTTATTTAAGTTTTTACTACTCCTAAATATGTGTCGTAACTAAGTCAGTTATCTGGGGTTGTGATGAAGTCCAATATCACCTCTTTATAAGGATTAAATTACGGTTTGGGTAATATAAATGTTTATTTATTGAGCCTTAGTCTTAATGCGTCTTGTTAACTGGCCATTAATAAGATTGATTCGGTAAACTTAAAATGAACTTGGAAAATGGATTTTAGGTTAAAGACCTTAGACTCAATAGCCCACGATCTTCATTGATGATAGATAACCCTTTAATAGATTTCCTTACATGATAGGAATATACCTATTGGGCGGGGTAGCCATAATTGGAACTTAATTTTAATGAATTCAGATAACTTAATTGACATAGGAATATGATTAATCGGGTTACACTGGGTATTTGTATCTGACTCTCGGAAGAGGCTTTTACATAATTTCGTGTTCCAGGTTAATAAATCGATATATTACACAACCATAAGATAACCACTTCATCTTTAAAAATGATGTTGGAAAGATTCACAACCCTGAATAGTTTTATAAAATTGAATTTTCCTAAATCTACTTTCAAGAAATTTCATTTACTTGTTTTAAGTTTAAAGTCATCATTCAATCAAATAACCAATCCATTAGATACTCGTAAAAATTTGACTTCATAAATTAATAATAAAAGGTTTTAAGTCATCGTGGGATAGATACTTTTATACTACTTGAACGATACGTGAGCTTGCGTTATACGTGTGTGATTATCCGGGTCAGTGATCATGTCCTAGTGAGATTCATGAATTATTTGAGTGTCATTGGATAATTAAGATTGTCATGCTAAGACTCATTTTCTTCCTGATCAATTGGATTTTCATTTCGAGCAGGTGGATTTTCATTTTGGTTCTCGGCCATTTTGACTGACGATGAAAATTCTCTATTTAATCTACCGTTAGATGATCGAGACCAATGTCTCATGCAACCTAAATGCAGACTATATGCTAAAATTTAAAAATACAATACTTACAAAATAATAATATTAATAATACTAATAATAATAAAAACAAATGGGAAAAAATGAAAATAAAAAAATAATAAAAAAGAAAGAAAATATAAATGTAGTGATTTAGATCTAAAAACGTCATCTGATTCTTGTCAATTCATATCTCTATTGAATTTCTCTTTCAGCTGTCTCAATCTCTCGAATTAGGTTCTCATAAAAAATTATTAAAGAATCTCTAGATGAGGATGGTTCAAGAAATTCTTTGGCAAAATGCAAGCTCCGTTTTAATTGATTTATTTATCTCCAGTAACCTTGAAGAATGAGGTACATGGTTTGTCTGTATGTAGGATGTCTGGGTTCAGGATTCATTTAGGAACAATTATGATATTTTGGATCTACACAAAAGCAAAGAAGAAAGAAAATGAGATGCATAAAATAGAACAAAAAAAGAAAAAGAAAAGAAATACAAAAGAAAAGAAGAAAAAAAATATAATAAAAAGAAAGAAAAATTATTATTCTATCTACTAAATTATGTTCCCTCGCAACGGCGCCAAAAACTTGACACGCTCAAAAAGAAGTTCTTTACTCCCAAGTATAAGGGTGTCGAAGTAATAAAATAACCCGGTAAGACCGGAGTCGATCCACAAGAAATAGATTTAGTAAAATAAAATAATAATTTGAGAGAAAAGAAAAAGATTGAATTGTTTGAGTGATTGGAAATTTTAATTAAACTGCAATAATAAAATAAAATACTAGAGTTAGAGGATCAACTTTTAATATCTCAAATTTAGAAATCTCACTTTTTATAATATATAAATTGTCATTATTACCCAATTAATAATATTTCAAATGGATGCTGACCTCCATTAATAATAATAATAACAATAATTATTGTTATTATTATTATTATTATTATTATTATTATTATTATTATTATTATTATTATTATGACCTCCATTACTTTTTGGGAAGGGTCAGCGGCTATTGGTAGAGTATTTCGTGAGGCTATACGCAAAAGAAATGGTTTAAATGTCCCAAATGGTAAGTTATTTGCAAGAAGAAAGTATATTGTTAATTATAAAGTTTTATTAATTGAAATCTAAATATTTGTTGATCATATAGATTACTACTCTCGAGTGGATGCCGGGTATGCTGACTATCGGGGATTTCTTGCTCATTCTCGTGGACAATTCTACCACCTTAGTGATTGGAAGGAAAACCACCAACCTAGTAACCCATTTTATCCTATCGAAACCCAAAATAGGATTATCATGGCATCTTGCTTGTTACACAATTTTATTAGAAGAGAGATGCCATGGCCCATGCGATCCTTTTGAGGAAACATTTGATGCAATAAATGAGGCTGATTCACTCGATAGCTCGATACTAGTACAGAAGCATCAAAAGAGTGGAATGCATGGAGGACAAATTTAGCACAAGAGATGTATAATAAATGGAGAGTAAGTAGATGATCTCCTTTAAGAACATTATGTTTTTTTTATTTAATATTCGGTTTTCGATATATATTTTAGTGTAAACTTGAAGACTCATTTTAATGCTAAAACAAATTGATTGAAAGTGGATTAAACAATTTTTATAGTTTATGTACTTACTAATGCATGTTTTTTTATTCTCTTTCTATTTTTTTGTTAATTTTTATTTTCTTTTATGTAGTTAAATGGAACCTCAAGCTCCAAAATTTTGATTTTGGAGTGGGGATGAAGATATTATTCTAATGGAATCACTTTTAGATTTATACCATGGTGGGAGATTTGAATCTGGATTTTGTTAATATTACCTGGATGTGGTATAAAGGCCAAGCCAGATATTGAATCTCGCATAGACATTAAAGATGCAATTTCGAACAGTACATGAGTTGTTAACTGGACCAAATTATATTGCTTTGGTTGTGACCCAAAAAAGAAAATTGTGACAGCAGAGAAGGCAGTGTGGGATGCTTATATTCAGGTACTTATTTAGTCAAAACTCTTAAATATCTAGCAAGCATAAACTCTTTACTAATCACAAGATTTTATAATTCTGTTATTGTTTGAGATTGAAAGACATATGTTAATTAAGATTTTGCAAGCATAAGTTAATTAATGCAAGCATAGAGTTGAATGATGAGTTGAAGAAGATTAATTGTCTTAAAACAATAGAATAACTTAGAGCCGCCATTTTAATTGCTCGTGATAATACCTCACTTAATATTTTTTATAGTCTTAGGATGATGATAGGAAATTTAGTATCATGGAGTAAACTTTTCCTTGGTGGTGAAATTTAGTATCATGGAGTAAACTTTTCCTCAATGGTAAAATTTGGTATATGTATAATAATTTAATTTATGATGTTTGACTCATTTTATGTTTATTATTGTTTCGATACATTATTATTCTTAATCTACAATCATTGTAAATTTATATTTTAGATTTTATAAGTTCATTTTATTGTTACAAGCATTCATATTTTAGTTATTTTTTAATAATGTTTGTAAAATTATTTATATTCAGTAAAAAATTAATTTAAAACTATTATATTTAATTATATTAATTAAATTTATTATAAAATAATATTGAATAAGTGAAATTAAAATTTAAAAAATTTTTTAGATAAATTATTTTATGTAAATTTAATGACAAAATATTGACAATTAATTATATAAAAGGGTAAATTTATCCGAAAAAATATATAATTTCCTTTCCCCTTCCAATTCCATGCACAAATCAGATAATGGAATTAAATTCCTTATTCATCTCATTTGCTCTCCCCTAATCTCCTCTCATTCCAATCAAACAATGGAATTAATTCTTTATTTAACAATAGAATTTGATATGATGTTCTGATCTCGATACATAATTTTGAAGATACCGTTTTAGAGATGGATGAAAACATTCATGGTGTGTTTACATACTCGTAATTAGAATGTGATGTAATCGGAATAAGATAGGAATGCAATGGGCTAGAATGAAAATGATAAATCATAATCATAATAAGTTGTTTACTTGGCTGTAAATGAAGTAATATTGCCATAATGTATTTATTTTGTCTAGTAATCAAAATTAATTGTTATCAAGCTATAAAAATACTCTTATTAATATTATATATTAAATTATTATTTATTTATTTATTTACTTCATGGGTAAGATTGTAATTTCTCATCAATAATAAGAATGAGAATTTCATTCTCATGTAAGGTAGCAGAAATGAGACTTCATTTCCCAACTTTCATTCCTATTTTCACTAATTTTTTAGGAGTAAATAACTCTAATGGCAATGATTCACATTCTCTCATTCCCCTTACCATCAAGTAAACACACCCTTAATCTAATGTTATTGATTCAATTTCATTTATCTAAAGAATATGTAAGTATAGTAGTGCATTTTACTTAAAATTACACTATAAAGTTTGAATTGTACTTTTCACATGCTTTTTCTCGTGTTGGGCTGTAACACACTACCAGAGAACGGATGCTACTGGTAGGAGAAAAGATTCACCCATCTCCAAAAACTTCTAAATTTACAGAAAATTCGGCATGATGTATCCTAAAGCTGGACAACTTGAATCTTAGTCCAACATCAAAACGAACCTGAAATAAACATCATATATCAAAATGGACCTCAGGTCCATACCAATACATCAAAATCATCACCTAAGGGCTTTGTGCCCATATCATCTATCAACACTTAAGGGCTCTGTACCTACACATCATAAGCAATCAAATCATTTACTTAATACAAACGACGTGCTCAGCACAACAAACACGTCAATAAACCAAATATCCTAATCTGTTAAAACTTCTCCCATGACACTTGCGAGGGTGACTGCCGCTTGGGTGATCCGCGTCTCGAGCATGACTTCCAAAGCTGTCGTGGTTGACCAATCTGGAAGCTAACTTGCAAAACTAGAAAACTGATTTGGTGGGAGTTTTAAAAACACAATAAGTAACCATGATAATATTACAACAAACAAGACAAACATGTACAACAACCAAACAAATCAAACATATCAGTAGTTTATCAGAATTGGTAAGTTATTACAAGTTCAGATTCATTAACCCATTACTATTCTTTATAATTTACCTATGTCAGATTCTCATGTCTATATGTTCACATATACACCAATCCATTAACCAAACATCCAAATCCCACAAGACATCAGTATGAATATCATAGAACATGTCCTTTTACATCGAAACTATTTCATTCATAAGAAACATGAAGTCACATTCTTAAAAAAAATTTCGAATGCACATCCTTGAAATGTAATCAAATCTTTAAAACAAATATACTTCCTTCAAATCAAAACATACTTTCTTTTATTCAAAAATTACTTCTTTTTTATTCGGTTATAACTATATTCAATACCAAAATAACCTTTGTTTAACCTTCTTTGACCACGATAACCTTATAATAGCTTAACAGCCAGGATTCATAAGCAATTGCACATACCGTAGCACACCTCTATTATTTATATGATAAAATAATATCAAAGTTCTTACACATACACACAGACGTACATGCAATCATCGTGCAACCAACCACGAAGCACACATAACAACCAATATATCATAAAGCACATAATCAAACAATACATATATATGGATGGCTTATGATACAATATTCATACGAGACTCATCACCTATTTTAGAATATGTATGAGATGAATTCAGTTCGAACAGAGCCCTAACCAGCTCAACTACTACACAATGAGATTATCAACCAATCAATATACACACATGCATACATATCACGTGTCACAAACTCATTACATGATTTCTCATACACTTATTACTTCGAATTTTGATACCACGACCTTTATAATCCTCACATTCTTTACTTATCAATCAATATTCATCATTCATATACGTAACCAATCAATCACGAACTTCCATCACTCTGAAAAGACTTAGTCTATACCAACTCAACCTTTATACCGCTAAATCGTATACATTAATCAATAACAAACTTATCCCAATGACGCATATCTACATGTACTATTACAAATTCTGAAGTCAAAACTTATTTCCTTTACCGATCCTTTATACCTAAATAATACATACATATAAACATTAAGCTCATTTCATACCCAAATGAGCTTTATAGGAACTTGATTAATCATTTCAAATTCATCCACCAACAGAAACAAAAATAGAACAAGGATTCTATATAGCCAATCACATACATCATTTGAAACGAGGAACATAGCTCATGTTCTTTACACGTAATCCAATACAGTTTCAAAATGAAATTTATTATGATTTTTATACTATCTATTTCATCCACAATACAAAAAGAAACTCATTCATTTCATATCAGGTCATTCCATATCATATTTGTAAACCATATCGATATTAAAATTTACATACGTACATATCCCATCGCACATATCATTTGTATGGCTAACAACATAGTATACATAACCATCGCAATACTCAAAATATGGATGTCTAACCATAAACTGACGTATTCTTATAACAAATATAATCTCTTATATCAACCAATACATCTATTGTCACTGTCAGAAGTGACTCTTACTCATAGTGCTCTTATGATATAGATTGTCTGAAATATGTCAATCTTTATCATCATTCAAAATAAAAAACGTAAAATAACCTCTTTCAAAACCTTTGCGAAAATATATTTGAAAAACTTTTTTACTGTGAACAAAAGCAGTTTCAAAATCCATTATCGTCACACTATATCGAGCATCTAGCTGTAGGACACAGAAATCGGCGACGATGTTCCTGGCTCGCGGCCCAGTCGAGAGTACGGAGTAGCTGTCACCTTATGTGAAGTGTGAGGGAGTGAATGTGTGTTGAAGATGGCTCTTTTAGTCGATGTGGGAGGGAATGAGTGTGTGCGTGAGTGTGGGGCTGTGTGAAGTGTGAGGGAGTGAGTGTTTTGGACGTGTAAGCTGTGTGTGTGTTACATGTGTAGCTAGGTGGCGACTCATTTATTCTCCAATTTAGTCCCCTGCGGGCTACTCCGTACTCCCGATCGAGCTGCGAGCCTGGAACAGCGTCGCCAATTTCTGTGTCCTACAGTCTGGCGACTCCACTCGGGATAGAGAATTGGCCCCGAAATAATGTCTTGTAATGTTTGTGTTTTGTACTTTAATTAACCATGTCTACAGTGGGTTGAAGGGGTTTAATCAAAGGCATTATTAAGGCTAGGTGATGGTTTGGTGTCTTCCTTCACTCACTACCTTTCTATAAGGAAACGATGTGAAGACACCTAGATAATCATTCACTTGTAGCTCACTGTGATGGACTAATTTGGAGGACTTGTTGTTTATTCCTGTCACCAAGGCAATAAGGGCCTAAGAGGCTTGGGTATTTAATAGAGTTCGCTCCACCCTCCCTCTGGGGCATCTACAATAGAAAATCCATTTGACAGTTATTCACAGACCATAACTTTCACTTCCAAGATTCTTTCTATCTCATAAATTGGTTTGCTTGCTGTCATCAACACCAGAGGTCTCATCAGCAACTTCTCCAAATTTTACCAAGTTGCGGCTAGTGTTGCCAATGCGTTTGCCATCTGGTTCTCTTCTCGCGGCAAGTTCTCGAATTTACAGTCAGGGAGGGCCTGTGCTAGATTTATGAGATAAAACAAGGAGGGTTTCAACCGTTCTTCTTTCAACTCCCACTCTCATTGCATCTGTCGGACTACCAACATCGAGTCTCCGTAAACCTTCAAATTCTTAGCCTTCAAAATTATCAATGCAGTCAATCCAAATGCATATTCTTCATACTCGGCCATGTTATTGGTTACTCCGAACGTCAACCTCTTGGCCATAGGCAAGGTTTCTCCTTCAGGGGTCACTATCACGATTCCAATTCCGGCTCCTTTACAGTTTACTGCTCCGTCGAAGTACATCTTCCATCCTTGAACTATAATAGCTTGGACTTCCTCATCTGGGAACTCAAACTTGTATTGATCTCCTTCTATAGGTTGTAATACCAGGAACTCTTCTACGACTCGCCCTTTGATTACTTTAGAAGTGAGGTATTCAATATCAAACTCTGTCAGCAATACCGACCATCTGCCTAACTTCCCAACTAGTGAAGGCACTGAATGCAGATACTGTTGGACAATTATGACCCATAGCGTCACTATTTGTACAGATCATGATGTTGTTGTACAAATTAACTATGTGACAAAGGAGATTGCACTCTTATCATTTGTGATTAGATCACCTATATATAAAAATGATAGGAGGTCCCTGTGATATGTTCCTGGATTGAGAATGATATGAGACAGTATCAGTCCACGAAGGATAAATCATTAAATATCCCTAGTCAGAGTATTATCGAGATTGGACATCGATGAATACGTAAAAGACTAGTATTACACTTGTGCGTATTATGAGGGCACAACGGCATAGTTCTCATATATTTGGGTATAGGATACTCATGCAAGTGTAATAGGAGGTTGTGTTTTACCGATGGTACGGGAAACAGCTGCGCTATGAATAGACCCCCTCGGAATTCCATTGGTAGTATGACTATGTGTCTATGGAAGTCCGAAATCAGGGTAGGTGTATTTGGTCTTAATCTGAGACTTGCACCGCTAATACTTGCGACAATCAATATACTTTGGTTGCGGTCGTCCAGGCCTTTAACAGGTTCTGTGTACGCCAATATTGGGTATATTGAGAATCGTAGTGTGTTGGGTGTGATATTGAGACGAAAGTGTCACTCCAGTCATATGGAGTTGATGATCGCGCAAGGATACAGAACTGGTTCTCTAAAAAGGTTACAACCATTGGGATAATATGACTTGGTCATGATTATCTGATATTAAAGAGACTGGTTACTTGTCATCCGATATATGCTTCGTACGGGGCAGACACTGTACCAGCCTCAGGCCTTGCATGTGATCATCCGATACTGGACAGAAATACGCAATACTTCGTATACTACGCCTGATATAGATCCTTTATTCCTATAAGGATATTTCTGGAGAATTGGGTATGCATGGTGCTTTGCTAGAAGCCAACATTGTCTTGTAAATCGGTATAAACGTAGTACTAGGTACTTACGTGTTCGGATAGTTCGACGACCGAATTTACTGCCAACATATCCGGGGATCTCATGGGTCGCTTCCCAAAGATTCACCAATGACGTATGACTCGCACTTTTAATTAATCTGGGATTAATTGGATGAGAGAGAAAATTAATCTGGGATTAATTGTGGAGATATTTTATCTGGGATAAAATATCATTTAAAGAGAGAGAACGATTAATTTAGAATTAATCGATAAATTAATATATTCGATATATTAAACGAAATTGGATTTCGACGCGGAATTGAAATTAGATTTTAATTCGGGTGAACGAATTAATTTAGAATTAATTCGTTAGCGACGTAAATAGTGACTTCGCTAGGCGTAATCATTTAATTACGTCGCAATGGAAAATTCGTTAATTTGGAATTAGCGAACCCGAACCTGAGATTGTTTGCGAGTGCATTCGCATTTCGAATTCGAGTGCGGCACGCAAGTCAAATCAAGCGTCAAATCATTAGTCGCATCAAGCATCAAATCACTTGTCACTTTGAGTGATGTGACTTGACAAATTGATGGATTGATGTGACTTGATGTGTGTGGTTGGATAAGCTTTTATTGTTTGCCTTTTAAAAGCCAAAAGTTTGGTATATGTTTGAAAAATCAATTACCAAAATATAACACACATTTTTTCTTCTCTCTCTCTCATTTTCCCTCCTCTCATCTCACGGCATCACTGCCATTTTTCTTTTTGGTTTTCTGGTTTGAAAAACAAAGCAGTGAAGGGGAAGCAAGTGTGATTTTGTGGCAAAATCAAGAGTGCTAGCACACTCCGGGATCATGCGAAGGTGATAGGGAAGTCCACCCATGAGCCGGGAACCATTCGACGAAGCTTGGAGCTTGACGAAGGACCACCATTGACGCCAAACCAGTGAGCCTGGACTGTAGTTTGCCGTGACTGTGAGGAGCAGAATTTGAAGTTTTTGTTACCTCGCGCGTCGCTTAACCGGTCGATGTGAGTATTCCACGACTCCCTTGAATGTATTCACACATTTTCATGCTTGTTTTATTGATCTTGGGATGCTTATAATCTCCAACAATGGTATCAAGAGCATGGTTAAAAGCATGAAAAATGTTTAGGGTTAAAATTTGGGTAAACTTGATTTTGAGCATGATTAATGAAATTGGATGAATTAGTATGCTTAAATGTGTTTTAATTGATGATTGATTGGATCAATTTGATTAAAAATTATTTGGAACAAATTTGCCCAAATTTTTTGTGATGGCCGAATGTGGTGCCCTAAATGTTGTCTTGGAATTTTTGATTTTTGATCATTGGATGTGTTGGAAATCATTCGGTAATATGATTTAATGTCGATTGTGGAATTAATTGGATTGAATTCGAATCGGACGTTAAATCCCCAAATTGCCGAGAGTCATTGAGCATGTATTGGGTTTGATTTTAATTAAATTGTGTTGGTCATGATTTAATATTGATAAACATGATTAATTAGGCTAATTGATGTTTTAGGAATGTTAATTGGGTAATTAATTGTGTTATACACTTTGTGTAATTAAATTGGAAATTTGGAATTTGTAATTTAATTATATTGGGCCTAATTTTGGAAATTGGACTTTGAATGTTGTTATTGGGCTTATTGGGCTTAGTTGTACTAAGTTGGGTTTAGGCAAAATTGGTTGGATCCAATTGGGCCCAAAACCGCTTCCATAAAGCCCAAATGCGACTTAATGGACCTTTAAAGTTTAATTGGCCCTAATGGGCCAAAATTGATTTCTGCGCTTATGGGGTAACTCCCGGATTGGATTTTGGTTATTCGGTTTGACCCGAGTTGACCAAAAGTCCACGCCTTAAGAAATTAATTAAAAGCCCATTAGACTTTAATTAAATTGACGTTGGACGTTAATCGGGCTTTGAGACCCGTTACGATTAAATTTGGAATTTAAATCGTAAAGGTTCGTAAATAAAGTGTGATATTTAATTTGGAATTAAATAGCGGATTAGAATTAAATACATATTAAATTGGATTTAATGCTGTAGTTTAATTTAATTCGAGAATTCGTACTTTGAGTACTTATTCGCAAAACGAGTTTGACTCGAGCAAAATCAAATCGTTGTTTGAACATTGGATGATCACGAATGATCAGATTAATTAATTTGATTAGATTGATTGATAACATGCTTGTGTGAATACATGGTTGCGATGCATGAATAATTTATATCGGATGGATATTAGAAATGTGGGACAATTTTAGAAATTGTTGTAATAAATTTGATTTATTAATTGGACCTACGTGTCCAGCCTTATACCTCTTTATTCTTTGTATTCTCTTCTCACCTATTCCCCTCAATGTAAATGAGGTTTCTTTAGAAGTGTAGTATAACGGGTAGAAGTAATACATGTGCTAGCGGGAGAGAGAAAGAGAGAGATTTGTATAGGGTTTTTAGGGGCTGAATCTGGTAACGCAGCGGAAGCGGTGAAAATTCGATTTTCAGATTTCAAAACTTTTTCTCGGATTAATTAAATAAACATATTTATTTAACATTCCAATAATCAAATTATGAAAATAAATTCAATAAATCATATTTAAGTGAATTTACCGAAATACCCTTGCTTTGGTATTTTGTCCATTTTAGTCTGAAATTGATCTAATCAATTTTGAATGATTCTAAATCATTCTAAGATGAACTTATGATACTCAAAACATCAAAACACCAAAAGCACCAAAATCCCCAAATTTCCTTATCAAAGTCGAGAGCCCCTCCAAGAAGCACAATTGTGCACTTTGTGATTTCATGCATCAAAACACATCAAGATGCAATCCAATGAACATGAAACTTTATATTCATCATATACACATACAAATACACAACATATATTAAAAGCCCCAAATTTGGAATTGGTCATGAACCCTAATTTTTTCAATTTCCACAAATTAGACCAAATACATTAAATCAATTACTTCAATCATCATTCTTACATCCAGTCCAAGTCTCAACACAATGAAATAACTCAAGATCAAATCTAGGTCATTTAAGAGTGGGTCAATAACTCAGGATTAGCAACATGGTTTCCAAAACCTTAAAAGAATAGTTATAACTACAATAGTTACAAGCTTTCTTCATCACACATGCTCAACACTTTCAACAAAATTTCCATCATCAAAAACACAAGAAATAATGAAAAGAATAACTTAAGAACATCACAAGATGTTGCCTAGATCCTAAGGAACAATTTCCTTTCTAATAGTAAGTTTGAAAAACTTACAAAATCCAAGCTTTTCTTTTGGTTTCTTCTTTTCTTCCTCACTTGCTTTCTTTGTTTTCTTTCAATGGAGTTTTATGAAAAGTGTATTAGGTTATTATGAAATGAAAAAATGAAAACAATATATACTTGTGCACAAATGGCCTATGGCCGAAATTCACAAACATATATCAAGATTTTTTCATTTCAATTTCATTTCAAAATTATGTTATCAACTTGCATAAATATCTTAATACAGCTTTATTAGATATTTATTTAAGTCAATAAAGGCAACTAACATCATTTACTTAATATATCCTAATGTAAGATATTTATATTTTAATTAATTTAATCATTTAACAATTAAATAATTAATTAATTAATCAAATACAAATATATTAAATATATGTATAATATTTACATTAAATATTAAAAACATATATTCATTTAGGATATAAGTCAAATAACTCATTTTGACTATTAATTAATGTGTATTTAAATTAATCAAGTATTAAATATAAATACACAAAAATTAAGCAAATGACTATCTAGTCTCTTTAGCACGTATATTGCGTTTAACCTTTAAACGACTTTATAAATAATCAATATTATTTATTAATGTTGCTCTAGTGCTCTACGAGTATGTTTCATTATTGAGACTCTCTAGATTCAGGTATATCCGTCACGAAATCTAATTTCGTGTCCATAATCTATCCACCGTAGATTATGACGATCACGGATAATCTCGCTGAACCATACAGGTCGAGGTCATGGCAAATGTATAATTCCTTCGTCACAGGTATCCGGATAAATCCCAGAGATATAGATGTAAACGCCAAATCTCTATCGAGATTATCCAGTCGACTATTCTATTAGCAATCTCAAAAGATGTTTAGAACTAGCTTCTAAACTTTACCACGGGCCCATGGTTTTATCTGATTGCTAATCATATGGACTACCTATGCTCTGATACACAGAACTGACGGATCCTATCTTGATACACATAGGACACCCTGAGGATCTGTCTACACCCAACGAACATGCGGAGGTCTGATCTAAATAGATCGGTGACGTGACTTCCGTCTAAGTGTAGAAGATGTCTCATGTGCCCACAATGGCATCTCAAGTCTAAGAATCACAAGTGCTACTCAACCCAAGAAGATTCTTATTGACGCTGGTGTACCATCCATTAAGAATCCTCGGTGATTCGTTCAGTGTTTATCCGCTATAAACACCTACACGTCTATACTAGTCTCCAAGACTAATGGTTCATTGAGAAACCATTGGAATCATATATTCCAGTATACGACATGTACCGGTCTCAACGGGTTTACTATACTGACCAAGTAGTGTAAACCTTGACCAGGAACTGTCTGAGAATGAAAACGTTATGATACTTCTCAATGTCCGTTGCGACGCTTTTGCAACTGTATCATGACTAATCATTCTAGGGTCATTACGTCTTTACCATATAGAAAGATAGATTATATTATAGAAACTGCATATATTATTCATAATAATAATGTTTTACAGAAGTATTCAACAGAAATACAACCGGGAATTGGCGCAATGAGCACCAACCCCAACAAAATCTCCCACTTGCTCTAGTGCCAATATCGATTCTATCTAATACCCATCGACTCCACGTGTTTATCAAACAGCTTCGGAGGTATGGCCTTCGTCAGTGGGTCTGCTACATTGTCTTCACTCGGTACCTTGCACACGACAATATCCCCTCGCGACACGATCTCTCGAAAGATGTGGTACTTGCGTTCCACATGCTTCGACTTCTGATGCGCCCTCGGTTCCTTTGCTTGTGCAATGGCTCCAGTATTATCACAGTATAACGGAATCGCATTCTCGATACTTGGGACAACTCCCAATTCTGTGATAAAGTTCTTTATCCACACAGCCTCTTTTGCAGCTTCAGAAGCTGCAATATATTCCGCCTCAGTGGTGGAATCAGCTGTCGATCCCTGTTTGGAACTCTTCCAAAAAACTGCACCTCCGTTAAGGGTAAAGACAAATCCAGATGTAGACTTTCTATCATCGGGATCCGATTGGAAATCGGAGTCTGTATACCCATTAACCTGCAGTTCGTTTCCTCCATAAACTATTAACTTATCCTTAGTACCTTTAAGATACTTTAGGATATTTTTAATGGTCATCCAATGGTCATTACCTGGATTGGACTGATATTTGCTAGTTACACTAACAGCGAAACTGATATCAGGCCTCGTACATAACATGGCATACATTATGCTACCCAAACATGAAGCATAAGGTTGGTTAGACATTCTAACCTTCTCATCTTCGGTTTGTGGACACATCTTCTTAGAAAGATGTATCCCATGTCTGAACGGTATGTTTGCTGTCTTACAGTTACCAAAAACTATACCGTTCCAAGATCTTATCTATGTACGTTGATTGGGATAACCCAATCAGCCTCCTTTGTCTATCTCTATAGAGTTTTATCCCTAAAACATAGGAAGCTTCTCCCAGGTCCTTCATGGAGAAATTCTTACAGAGGTACGCTTTCACGCTTTGCCAATACCTAAATCATTCCCAATGATTAGGATGTCATCAACATATAGGACTAAAAATACGACCATGCTCCCACTGGCTTCTGATACACACAGGATTCTTCCGAATTCTTGAGAAAACCAGACGATCTAATAATCTCATCGAATCAAAGATTCCAACTTCGTGAAGCTTGTTTAAGTCCATAAATGGACTTCTTAAGCTTACATACCATACCCGAGGTTTCGCTAAACGCGAAACCTTCCGGCTATTCCATATAGATTTCTTCATCAAGAAATCCATTTAGAAAAGTCGTTTTGACATCCATTTTCCAAATCTCGTAGTCATGATACGCAGCTATAGAAAGCAAAATCCGGATAGACTTAAGCATTGCAACTGGTGAAAAAGTTTCATCGTAGTCGACGCTAGGTCGCTGCGTGTAACCTTTTGCTACCAGTCGGGCCTTGTAAGTCTCAACCTTACCATCGGGCCCGCGCTTCCTCTTGTAAACCCATTTACAACCGATAGGAAAATTCCTTCGGGAAGCGGAATCAAGTCCCAAACTTGATTTTCATGCATTGAGTCTATCTCGGATTTCATGGCACTTTGCCATTTCACGGAGTCGATGTCCAACATCGATTCTCTTTAGGTGAAAGGATCTGTCTCTTCAACTAAGAGAACATCCGGACTCTTTTCTTGTATCAAATACAACCGGTCAGGAGGTCTAGATACCCTTTCCGACCTACAGAGTGTGTGTGTTGAAGGTCCTTCATCTACTTGAACTTCAGGTTCCTCCGTTGGTTCGTTGTTTTCAGGTTGGACTTCATCAAGCTCAACCTGTCTATGATTACCACCTTCTGACAAAAATTCTACTTCTAGAAATTTTGCAAAGCGAGCTACGAACACATTTCGATGCTCGGTATCATAGAACATATATCCCCTTGTATTCGAAGGATAACCAACAAACCTAAACTTTTGCCCTCGAGGCGAAAGCTTATCTTACTGAGTCACCCTGACATAGGCAGGACAACCCCAAACCTTAATATAATTAAGATTTGGTCTCCTACCGAACCATATCTGATACGGTGTCGTAGGAACAGCATTTGAAGGAATCTTATTCAAAAGATGTGCGGTTGTTTAGAGAGAGTAACCCCATAAGTAATAGGGCAAATCTGTGAAACTCAACATCGATCGGACCATATCCAATAAAGTCTGATTTCTCTTTTCAGATACACCATTGTGCTGTGGTGTACTTGGAGGAGTATATTGAGCGAGAATCCTATTCTCCTTCATATAATCCATGAACTCACCACTCATATATTCGCCGCCTCGATCTGATCGAAGGCATTTAATATATTTACCAGTTTGTTTTTCTACTTCATTTCGGAACTCTTTGAACTTTTCAAAGGTTTCCGATTTATGTCGCATCAAATACACATAACCGTACCGTGACAAATCATCGGTAAAGGTAACGAAGTACGAATAACCACTGTGAGCAGTTTGACTTAGTGGACCACATACATGAGAATGTACGAGTTCCAGTAAGTTAGTGGCGCGATGTCCAACACCAGAAAATGGGGCTTTGGTCATCTTACCCTGAATATAGGATTCACAAGTTGGATAGGATTCAATGGTAAGATCTGATATCAAACCATTCCTAACCAATTGGGTAAGGCGTTTAACGCCAATGTGACCAAGTCTCATATGCCAAAGTTCAGTATTATTAATTACAGGTAAACTACGTTTATTAACTCCAGTATTAATATATCTTTTGAAGTTTGCAATGTATAATGACCATGCTGGTTTGGACAACAAAGGATCTGAATATTATTTTTATCATATAAATACAAAGAACTATTCTTAATATTAATACAACAGCCTTCTGTATCCAATACAAAAAGTGATATAATATTAGCGACACATCCCGGTACAAAATGACAGTCATATAAAAAAGTGTCCCATTCGGCAATGAGATCTCGCATACTTCCACTGCAACTGCATCCAAAGAGTCTCCACTCCCGAACCGCAACTGCATCTCTCCAGGCTTCAGTTTCCCACTTTCCTTCAGCACCTGCAACGAATTGCAAATGTGAATGGGACAAGCAGAATCTAAAATCCAGCTGGATGTAACGGCTTCACAAGCCAAAGATAAATCAATAACTGGAAAAATAAAAGTACCTGAAGTAGAAGCTCTGTCTCTCCTCAGCTGGGCAATGTAATCAGGACTGTTCCTTTTCCAGTGCCCGACTTTGCCGCAGTGGTGGCATTTGTCTTCAGAAGCCCTTTTGGGCTTTGCAATCTTCGCATGTTGTTGAGGACCAAAAGCCTTCTTCTTCTTCTTGCTTTTCTTGTTCTTTCCCTTGGACCATCATTGGGAAGAAGACGAAAGAGAAGTAGTTCTAGGAGGGCGAGTCGGTACTCCCTTCTTAAGGTCCTCTTCTGCCGTGAGCAACATCATATGTAGCTCCTAGTAGGTACAGAAAGTCCCGTGCATGTTGAAGTACATCACGAACTGGCGAAATGAAGCTGGTAGTGAACCAAGAATGACACTCCTACTGAAAATGTCATTCAAGATGAGATTATGTTGCCTCAATTGATCGATCAAATCGATCATCTCAAGAACATGTGGGCTAACACTCTGCCCCTTATCCAGACGCGCATGGAACAGTTCCATGGCGACTTTGTGAACAATCACTTGTTCTTGGTTCTCAAACGATTGTCTCAATCGCGTCATCATACTATAGGAATCTAGCATACCATAGTACTGTTGCTTGAGTTTCGGAGACAGTGAACTAAGGATGTATGATTTAACCCTTAAATCATCATCCTTCCAAGTTTCAAAAACTTGGCGTTCCTCCTCCGAAGCATCCGCACCCACTGCAAGGGGCAACGGACCCTCAAGAACATAACCCAGCTTTTCGGAATCGAGGACAATCCTCAAATCCAATTCCCAGTCTGCAAAGTTCTCAGTGCCTTTCAGTTTGTTCGCATCAAGCATACGCGCAAACTGATTTGTGGATTGTGCCGCCATCGCCAATCTATCATATAGATCACGAAAAACGGTTAGCAGAAATAAAGCAGTTTCATATAATATCAAAAGCATAAACTAGATCATGGAATTTTAATCTAATATGCCCCTCCCACTAAATCATGCAATACGGTAATCCCAAAACAGAATACAAATATTTAATAATTAAATTAAATACTAATAGTGAAAAGTGGATCCCGTGGATATATTTCGGCTCACAGTAGAGGCACGGTCTCGCCTACGTATATTCATCAGGTAGACAACTCATTTGTCAATCATTCACTAATGACTCCTAAGTATCCGGTCCTGGCCGTTTCTCGTTGTCGCTGCGAAGGCAGGCCCACAAGGAGACGTACCAAGGTTAAACTCGTCAATGATAAACTCAAGTTACTTACGTAATCCTGACAGCTAGGGCACGTTCAAAATTCCGCTTTTAATTGAATTTACCTAGTATCTGATATACATCCGGTATAAATAAATCTTTATCGGCTACATCCTCACAGCAGAGGCACGGTCTCGGATGTAGTCACAAAGAAGTATCATAAACCGTATTGACAAGACGGACCATATAACATGCATCAATACATAATTACATTCAAACCTTATTGTGTTCAATTAAATTAAATTAAACTACATCATTAAATCCAATTTAATATGCATTCAATTCTAATTCGCTATTTAATTCCAAATTAAATACTACACTTTAATTACGAACCTTTACGACTTAAATTCCAAATTTAATCGCTACGGGTCTCAAAGCCCGATTAACGTCCAACGTCAATTTAATTAAAGTCCAATGGGCTTTTAATTAATTTCTTAAGGCGTGGACTTTTGGTCAACTCAGGTCAAACTGAATAACCAAAATCCAATCCGGGAATTACCCCATAAGCCTAGAAATTAATTTAGGCCCATTAGGCCCAATTAAACTTTAAAGGTTCATTAAGTCGCATTTGGGCTTTATGGAAGCGGTTTTGGGCCCAATTGGATCCAACCAATTTTGCCTAAACCCAACTTTGTACAACAAAGCCCAACAAGCCCAATTACAACACTTAAGCCCAATTTCACAAAATAGGCCAAAAATAATTAAATCATAAAATTCTAAATTCCCAATTTAATTACCAAAGTGTATTACATGATTAATTACCCAATTAAAATTTCTAAAACATCAATTAGCACTAATTAATCATGCCATTAACATTAAAACATGTCCAACACATTTTAATAAAAATCAAACCCAAAACATGCTTATCAAGGTCTCGGCAATTAGGGTTTTTGTCCAATTCAAAAATTCAATCCAATTAATTTTCAAATCAACAATCCCAACATGATTCTAACTCATCCAATGAATCAACAAATCAAAATTCCAAGACATTTAGGGCAACCTATCTCTCGGCCAAGCCAACAAAATTGGGGAAATTTGTTCCAAACATAATTTCTTGAAATTGATCCAATCAATCTTCAATTAAAACACATTTAAGCATATTTATTCATCCAATTTCACAAAATCATGCTCAAAATTATCTAACCCAAATTTTAAGCCCTAAACTTTTTCATGCTCAAACCTTGCTCTAGATGCCATTGTTGGTTTCTATTAAGGTCCCAAGATCAATAATAAGCATGAAACATGTGCGAATACGAATCAACGAAGTTGCGGAATACTCACATCGATCGGTTGAGCGACGCGGAGATGAACAAAACTTCAAAAACTGCTCACTGGTTGCTCGGCAGTGGATGTGTGCAGCTCACTGTTTTGGCATCCATGGTGGTCCTTCATCAAGCTCCAAGCTTCGTTGAATGGTTCCCGGCTCATGGGTGGACTTCCCTATCACCTTCGCATGTCTCTCGGAGTGCTAGCTCTTGTGATTTTTGCCACAAAAATCACACACTCAAGCTTCCCTTGCTCACGATTTTGAGGCATTTTCCGCCCCTTGGGCGTGAAAATGAGAGGAGAGATGAGAGGATTTGTGTGAGAGAGAGAGTTGTGTAAAATGTTAATTGATTTCCAAAATTTAATTAAAACATATACCACTTTTTGAATTTCAAAAAGTCAAGCCATAAATGGATCCAACCACTCACATCACTCAATCACATCAATCACAAGTTGTCAAGTCGCATCACTCAAAGTGACAAGTGATTTGACGTTTGATGCGACTAGCAATTTGATGCTTGATTTGACTTGCGTGCCGCACTCAAATTCGAAATGCGAATACGCTAGCAAACAATCCCGGGCTCGGGTTCGCTAATTCCAAATTAACGAATTTTCTGTTGCGTCTTAATTAAATGATTACGCCTAGCGAAATCAATATTCACGTCGCTAATGAATTAATTCTAAATTAATTCGTTCGCCCGAATTAAAATCTAATTTTAATTCCGCGTCGAAATCCAATTTCGTTTAATATATCAAATATATTAATTTCTCGATTAATTCCAAATTAACCGTTTTCTCTCTTTAATTGATATTTTATCCCAGATAAAATATCTCCGCAATTAATCCCAGATTAATTTTCTCTCTCTTCTAATTAATCCCAAATTAATTAAAAGTGTGAATAATACATCATCGGTGAATCTTTGGGAAGCGACCAATGAGATCCCCGGATATGTTGGCAGTAAATTCGGTTGTCGGACTATCCGAACACGTAAGTACCAAGTACTACGTTTTACCGATTTACAAGACAAGGTTGGCCTCTAGCAAAGCGCCATGCCTACCCAATTCTCCGGAAATATCCTTACAGGAATAAAGGATCTATATCAGGTGTAGTATACGTAGTATTGCGTATTTCTGTCCAGTATCGAATGATCACGTGCTAGGCCTGGGGCTGGAATTGTGTCTACCCTGTACGAAGCACATGTCGGATGTCTGGTAACTAGTCTCTATAATCGGATAAACATGACCTTGTCATTTTATCCCGATGACTGCAGTACTTAAGAGTACTAGTACTGTATCCTACGTGAAAATCTTTTCCATATGACTGGAGTGACACTTCCGTCTTGACATCACACCCAACACACTACGATTCTCAATATACCGAGCATTGGCATACACAGAACCTGTTAAAGCCCTGGACGACCGCAACCAAAGTATATTGATTGTCGTAATTATTAGCGGTGCAAGTCTCAGGTTAAGACCAAATACACCTACCCTCATTTCGGACTTCCATAGACACATAGTCATACTACCAATGGAATTCTGAGGAGGTCTATCCAGAGCGAAGCTGTTTCCCGTACCATCGGTAAAACACAACCTCCTATTACACTTGCATGAGTATCCTATACCCAAATATATGAGAACTATGCCGTTATGCCATCACAACGCGCACAAGTGCAATACTAGTCTTTTACGTGGACTGATACTGTCTCATATCATTCTCCGCCCAGGAACTGATACTGTCTCATATCATTCTCCGTCCAGGAACAAATCATAGGGACATCTCATCATTTATACATCTAGGTGATCTAATCACAAATGATAATAGTGCAATCTCCTTTGTCACATAGTTAATTTGTACAACAACACCATGATATGTACAAATAGTGACGCTATGGGTCATAATTATCCAACACTCCCTGGTATCCTGTTGCCTTCACAAATCATTCTATCAGCTTCAACCCTTTCTTCTTAATCTTCGACTTATCCTCATCAGACTTGTATCCCAGCCCCCTCCGGGTGGTCTGCCCTTTGAAGTTTGGCAATGTTCCTCTGACACCCGAACCTTTACATGGCTCGAACTTCATCTTCTCCATGATCCTAGCCACCTTAGGATCCACCCACTCCTCAAAAGTTGTCGACACTTGGAACCTTGTGAAAGGTTGTATCTCCAAGGCGGCCACAACATTATCCACTTCAGCTTTAATGGTGATAATCTCTCCCACATACGGAAACTTGATGGCCTGGTGCAAGGTGGAGGGCATGCCCCCAAGTTTGTGAAACCATGGTCTTCCCAATAGCAAAGCAAATGTGGCAGGTATGTCAAGCACTGTAAATTCAACCTCATCTTCTACTGGGCCCACTTTGACCACTGCAGTGAAAGTGCCCTCAACTCCTCGCTTGATGTCATCATATGCCTTGATGGTCATGTGGGAAGGACTCAGATCTGTTGCCTTCATTCCCAATTTCGACAGAATTTTCAAAGGGGAATCATTGATAGATGAGCCATCATCCGCCATTACACAAGATGTCTTCTTACCTTTCACTTAGCTCTTATGAATAACAGCCTGTTGTGATTCCTTCCTTCCACCAGAAGTTCTTCCTCAGAAAATGTTATCACTTGCAAGACTTCCTTCTGCACCGATCCCACGAACATTGTAGAATTGGCATCCTCCGGTACTATTATCTTCCTTAAGGCCTCAACTATGGCGCGCCTATGCTCCTGAGATGAGCATAACAATTCCCAAATGCTCACATTTGCTCGTGTCTTCTTCAGCTAACGCAACACTATATCTCCTTAAGTATTTTCCACATTCTCGGCTACTTCTCTAACTTCTGCCAACACTTCCTTGCCCTTTTCAGCTGTATTACTGTAAAAGCGCCCACTGCGCGTCATTCTTTTCACCTCCTCTTCATCACTGCTTGAGAAGTCCAGCCAGAAGTTCTTCCCCTGCTCTGTTTCATCCTCACTACTATTATCCCAAATCCCCGGGCAATAGGCTTGGTGGTCAAAGGTTTAGAGGACAAAGTCTTCGGGTAGGCCAGAGCTAATCATGTAGGTAGGTGGTGGGACAGAGTGATAATTAGGTAGGGGGTTTCTGTTTGTGTTAGGTTGCTCTTTTTCTAGGTCGGGTATTTTATGGGAGTCTATGAGGTCTTGGATTTCATGTCGGAGACGGGCATAATTATCGGTGTCATGGCCTTTTTGCTGGTGGTAACGGCAATATAGGTTCATATTGAGGTGTGGTGGTGGGGGATTTGGAAGTGGTTTGGCTTCTAAGGGTTTTAGGAGTCCTTGTCTTGCCAACTTCTCAAGCACCTTAGACAAAGGTCTACCCAGGTTAGAAAAACGCCGGTTCCTGATAGCGGTAACTTCAGCAGAAACGGGCTTGGTGCCTGATGATCCCCCGACAGTCCTCCTGTTTAGGTCATAAAACTTTATATTCTCAGCTTCTTCTTCCTCAATGTCCATGACAGTCTCCCCCAACTGTCGAAAATCAACAATCATAGAGGTCATCCTCCTCAGCTTGTTATAAATAGAGGGCTTAGTGCCCTTGATGATCATTTTGATTTGGTCATTCTCTGAGGGCCGAGTCTGCATTTTCAGAAGCTGGCTTCTCCAACGATCTACATAATCCTTGAAGCTCTCCTTCAGCTTCAGTTTAGTATTCTCTAAGTCACGAAGCGACAAGATTTTTATACTGGTTGGCCCATTATCACTTTAAAGCATTCAATCATACTATTGCGCAGTGCAAACTTTTCCCAGTTGAAAAGGCCCAAAAAGTTTACACTTTTGCGATAATATAGCTAAACGACTCCAAGTGATAGGAGGCCCAAACACAAAATGGCCCATCGTCATTTTAGATTCTTTTGGCCCAATTGTCAAAGGACACGAACTCGTCCAAGTTTAAATGGCCCAACAAGTTCACATCTCTTGACAAGAAGTCCAATTGAATTCAAATGACAATGGTCCTAAACACAAACATAAAGAGATAATTTCTATTGGTCATACAACTATGGTTCATATGTAGGCTTACAGGAATGTAGACAAAGGCTCTTGCTGACGAAGGATTGCCCACAACTATGACTCCTCACTCAAGGGTTCGAGCGACCAAGTGAGCACACCTTTTTTATACCTTAAGGTACGTGCCAACGAGTTATGGTGCATGAATAATTGTCACATGTATTTCCTATTGTAGATTCCCCAGAGGGAGGGTGGAGCGAACTCTCTTAAATACCCAAGCGTCTTAGGCTCTTATCGCATTGGTGACAGGAATAAACAACAAGTTCTCCAAATTAGTCCATCACAGTGAGCTACGGGTGAATGATTATCTAGGTGCCTTCACAGTTTTTCCTTATAGAAAGGTAGTGAGTGAAGGAAGACACCAAACCATCACCTAGCCTTAATAATGCCTTTGATTAAACCCCCTCAACCCACTGTAGACATGGTTAATTAAAGCACAAATCACAAATATTACAAGACATTATTGCGGGACCGATTCTCTATACCCAGTGGAGTCACCAGACTGTAGGACACAGAAATTGACGACGCTGTTCTAGGCTCGCGGCCTGGTCGGGAGTATGGAGTAGCCCGCAGGGGAACTAAACCAGAGAAATAAAATGGAGTCGCCACCTAGTGTGAACTGGGAAAATGATTTAAGGCCGCTCTCACCCCTCAAAAGGGAAGACCTCAAACAGTTGGGTTCGGAATGGTCCCTTACTTATGCCACTTGTAATGAAAGGATTTGTACAATAATATAACCAAGTCTACGCAGCATACATGCTCAAGAATAATCTACATAAGTTTGCATGCATAAAAGTAAGTCGAAACAACGGTAAGCACACAATCTCATGAACATAGTAAATAAATCAATGCGGAAGGATAAATAAACAATAACAGTAAAAGCATAAATATTAAAAGGAGCTAACTAAGCATGTGATGGGGAAATGAATAACTATAGAAACAAACATGCAAAACATGATGAAGGAATATGTCCAGTGCGTGCGTGTTCGTGTAGCATTTGTAAACGCGTTCGAATGGTAAACAGAAAGCACGCGTTCGAGTAGCGTTTGATAACGTGTTCGAGTAGCGTTTGATAACGCGTTCGAACGGGACGAGGCAGAATGTATACATTCACATAGCGTTTGATAACGCATTCGAACAAGATCACAACAATAACATCTCTAATCACATAGACACATAAATAAAAGGGTGCCCTCAGGTCTTACCTCTTAAGTCACCTCTTGGAAGTGCGTTACGCGGCCGTCGGAAGGGTTAATACTCCGCAACTCCTCCGGTTCACTGGTTTACTATTTTCCTTCGTCGTCTCACTATTTTGAGCTGATGTTTCCTCTATTTTTGGTTATTGTTTCTGGTTATTGTTTCTAGTTATTGGGTGTAATTTGAGGGTTGTACTTTGTGGTCTTTTGGGGCAGTTTCTGGACAGTTTTCAGGGGTATTTTACAGTGATTTCAGGACAGTTTCTGGAGTGTTGCTGGGCAGTTTTCAAGGGCTGATTTGCGACTGCTTGGGGGGTGTTTTGCTGTGACTATTTTCGATGATCTTTAGGGCTTTTTCTGGCTGTGTTTATGCGGTAACATGGGACAGGTTCTGGTTGTATTTGTGCGGTAATGTGGGGGTGGTTTCTGGTTGTATTTGTGCGGCAATGTAGAGGGATTTTAAGGCAGTGTTATCGGTGATGGAGGGGGATACTCTTGCTGTTGATTTACGGTGAGAGGGCTATGTTTCAGGGGGCTGGTCGTGAAGTAATGGGGCTGTCAGGCGTGGCTGTTTGTTTGCTTTAGGCGTGAATGTCTGTATGTGTGTGAGGGTTGTGTGTATGTGAGTTTGAGGGCTGAGTGCGTGTGTTCGAGGGCTGTGAGTGGCTGTTTCAGGGGCTATTTACGTGAACAAGGGCTGGTCTTCAAGGGTGATTTGCGTGAACAAGGGCTGATCTTCAAGGGCTGTTTGGCGTGAGTTTAGGGGCTGACTTCAATGGCTGTTTGGCGTGAACAAGAGGGGCTGAGTTCAAGGGTATTTGGGCGTGAGATTAAGGGTAGTTCACTGGTTATTTTTTGCGACAATGGAGAGGAGCTTGAGGGTACTTCGGCGTGAGTGAGCTTAGGGGCGAATGGTTGGATTTTGGTCCTTTTTAAAGGAAAATATTGGTGCATTAATTGGGTGGGCTATTATTGGTAGACACTATTAATTAGGAGGTGCCTTTGTTGAAAATGGTAAAGGGATTGATGTGTTGTGTCTTTTGACTTGGTGGGAGGCTATTAATTAGGAGGTGCCTTTGTTGAAAATGGGGTGTGATGTGAATTGGAGTCAATGGGCGTGGGGTTTGTTTGGTGGAGGAGTGACTTTTGTGGAAAGGGCGTGGGGCAGTCTCTTAGTGGGCTTGGTGTGAATTGGTTGGGTTTTGTGGGCTTATGGGCGTGGGCTTAGTTTTTTGGTGGGCTTGGTTCGAAGGTTTTGGGCCAAGGAAGTGTGGCTTGCGGTGGGTTTTGGGCCGAGGATATGTGGCTTACGGGGGTTTTGGGCCGAGGATAATTTTGAAACAGAGGTCCAACGAGCAAACCCGAAGCTAAGGAAACGAATTAAATCCAACAAGGTATCAATTTCTGACTCTTTCCTTCCGACGTCTGTTTCCCGCGACTTAAAAGGTAGTGCCTCCACACGAGGGTCATCATCGGGACTTATATGCAAAAATGCAGTGCCTACATTAGTATAACTCAACTAGATGATACATAATCAAGCGCCTATTGCCTAAATCATGCGCACAGATCAGACAATGAACGAAACGATCCCCTATTGACAGAGGGTCGAGTCGGCCCACTACAGTTGGGCAAACCTGTATACAAGCATCATGATAGAAACATATCATATCAAATTATAAGACTGTAAAAACCATTTACAAACGTCGTGATGGAAACATATCATATCGTATAATATCATAAACAATGTCAAAATGCATCAAAATCAAAATATAATTCTTTTGAAATCATTTTCCCCCCAAAACATAAATATGTGTAAATCAAAAATAAATATTTGATGCAAAGTTTTCAAAATACATATCGATCATTCAATGTTAAGTCTCGCACACAGACTGGACAGTGTACGGACCATGTCGACAGGGTAGTGGGCCAGCTATTTTCCGATGGTCTGGACCCCAAAACAAGTGCCTCGGCAATGCCGAAATGAAACATATACAAGCGCCACAAAGGGTTAAAAATATAAAATCATCAAGCATCCTGACGGAAACAGATTTTCAAACGTCTCGGCGGAAACATGTTTTACAAGTTAAAAACATCAAAATCATTTTCGAGCACTGAGACGGAAACATATCGATAAATCTAAAAACATGAAAATATTAATCAATCATCGACGCAAAAATAATTTCTTTATACTTTATAATCAAAATTGAAATATCTAAAAACTTTCTTTCTTTCTTTCTTTCTTTTCAAAACACTTTTGTGCCAAAAATCAAATACCAAGTTTTTGAAATATAATTCAAAATATCAGTACACAATTCAGACTATCAACATCACAGAATCTCTCGTACCTCAAAACACCTTGAATTCACATTACTTATATATATCTATATAATAAAGGAGAATGGTGTTGGAGGAAAGAGAGTGTATCCAACGGCTCTCTTTATGTGGCTTAATTGACGGCCCAGATCATTTCATTGGTAATTGGAGGAAAGAGAGTGAATTGATTGATGGAAAGGATAAAAAATTTTCAAATTAAAAAATAGAAAGTTAAAATAAAATCATTTAATTAAAAAATAAAATCATTTAATTCTGTAACACCGTGCCTAGCCAAATACTGTAACACCGTGTCGTAGACACGAACATCATTTAATTAAAAAATAAAATCATTTAATTCTGTAACATCGTGCCGTAGGCACAAGCAAATACTGTAACACCGTGCCGTAGGCACGGGCAAAAACTAGTATATATATATATACTATACACGTACATATATTCATAGTACACAAACATATACTACACATGAATATATTCATAATACACAACCATATACTACACATACATATATTCATAGTACACAACCAAATACAAATAATCCAAATTACCTATATCAATCAAAATCATAGCATAGTATACCATATACAAGTAATTAAATCGAATTTCAAACATGGGACCTATATGATCTATACGTAACAGAAAACATACTTAGATGATCGGATACTCTGTAGCTGCAGTCACCGACACCCTAACCTCTGCTTTGATACCACAACTGTAACACCCCACCAGAGAGAGGATGCTATCGGCAGGAGACATGATTCACCCATCCCAATAAGCCTCTAAATTTATAGAATTTTGGCATGATGTATCCTAAAAGTGGACAACCTCGATCTCAGTCCAACATCAAAACGAACCTGAAATAAAAATCATATATCAAAATGGACCTCAAGTCCATTCCAATACATCGAAATCATCACCTAAGGGCTCTGTGCTAATATTATCTATCAACTCTCAAGGGCTCTACACCAAAACATTATAAGCAATCAAATCATTTACTTAATACAAACGGCGTGCTCAGTATGACAAATAAGTTAATAAATCAAATATTATAATATGTTAAAACTTCTCCCATGACACTTGCGATGGTGACTACCGCTTGGGTGATTATCAACTCGAGCATGACTTCCAAAGCTGTCATGGTTGACCAATTTGGAAGCCAACCTGCAAAACTAGCATACTGGTTTGGTGTGAGTTTTAAAAACTCAGAAAGTAACCATGCTAGTATTACAAAAAACAAGACAAATATGTACAACAAACAAACAAATCAAACATATCAGTATTTTATCAGAATTGTTAAATTGTTACAAGTTCAGATTCATTAACCCATGAATTTGCACGTATTGTAGCACACCTCTCTTATATATATGCAACAATAATTTCAAAGTTCTTACACATATACATACATGCAATCATCATGCAACCAACCACGAAGCACACATAACAACCAATATATCATAAAGCACATAATTAAACAGTACATGTATATATGGTTAGCTTACGCATACAATGCTCATACGAGACTCATTACCTATGTTAGAATAGGTATGAGATGAATTCAGTTCGAACGGATCCTTAACCAGCTCAACTACTACACCATGAGATTATCAAACAATCAATATACACACATGCATACATATCACGTGTCACAAACACATTACCCGATTTTAAGTCATCGTGGGATTGATACTTTTATACTACTTGAACGATACGTGAGCTTGCGTTATACGTGTGTGATTATCCCGGTCAGTGATCCTGTCCTAGTGGAATTCATGAATTATCTGAGTGTCCTAGGATGATTAAGATTGCCATGCTAAGACTCATTTTCTTCCTGATCAACTGGATTTTCATTTCGGGCAGGTGGATTTTCATTTTGGTTCTCGGCCATTTTGACTGACGATGAAGATTCTCTATTTAATATACCGCTAGATGATCGAGACCAATGTCTCATGCAACCTAAATGCAGACTATATGCTAAAATTAAAAAATAAAATACTTACAAAATAATATTAATAATAATAATAATAAAAACAAATGGGAAAAATGAAAATTAAAAAAATTAAAAAATAGAAAAATAAAGAAAGAAAATACAAATGTAGTGATTTAGATCTAAAAACGTCCTTTGATTCTTGTCAATTCATATCTCAATTGAATTTCTCTTTCAGCTGTCTCAATCTCTCGAATTAGGTTCTCGTAAAAACTTATGGAAGAATCTCTAGATGAGGATGGTTCAAGAAATTCTTTGGAAAAATGCAAGCTCCATTTTAATTGATTTATTTATCTCCAGTAACCTTGAAGAATGAGGTTCATGGTTTTTCTGTATGTAGGATGTCTGGGTTCAGGATTCATTTAGGAACAATTATGATATTTTGGATCTACACAAAAGCAAAGACAAAAGAAAATGAGATGCAGAAAATACAAAAAAAAAAGAAAAGAAATACAAAAGAAAAGAAGAAAAAAATATAATAAAAAGAAAGAAAAATTATTTTTCTATCTATTAAATTATATTCCCCCGCAACGGCGCCAAAAACTTGATACGTGATGAGTTGTATTTATATCACTATTTCCCACTCATTTAACCTAATATTTTGTATAGTTTTTGAGTCTTGTGAATATTTTGATGAGTTTTGTGTTATTTTGTAGATAAATAAAGTTTCAGGTCATTCTGGAGGTGATTTGGAGCAAAACAGGAAAAATTGGCAAAAAGGGCATTTCGGTAATTTTGGCGCGTCGCGACGCGCAAGCCATTGGCGTCGCGACGCCTAACGTGCACCAGAGCTGCTAATGTGCGCCGGGTCAACGGGTCAGAATTTGAGAAGTTTGACTTTACTAACGTACGCCGTGCCACGTGTCACTATCACAGCCGATCTGCTAACGTGCACCGTGCCACATGTCATCATCCTACGGTGCCGACAATTACTATTTCCACCTGTGCCACGTGTCATCCTATGTGTCGCCATGTCATCCGGTCAACGAGTCAACTCTTCCATGCGTCTTGCCACGTCATCATACACGTCAGCAGGTCAACTGAGTCAACATGCCACGTCATCATCAGCCAATCACAACATGACAAGTGGCGCCACGTGTCGCAATCCTACGGTACCAACAATTGATCTCAGCCGCCTTGCCACGTCAGCGCCACATCAGCATCATAATTGAGCTCTCAGCCGCCTCTTATCCGAATTTCCACGTGTCAAGCCGAGAGAATGCCATGAATCACTATTCCGGCGTCGCGACGCCTGAGGTCTATCCGCGCCTATAAATTGAGCTCGAAATTTCAGATTTTGTGGTACCATTCTCTCCCATTTCTTTGATGTAAATAGAGAGTTCTTCTCTCTCTAAGTTTCTTTTAAATTTTAGTTTTTAGTTTTGTAATAATTTTAATTACTTTTTGTAATAATAGTAATTTACTTTCTTTACTTTTTACAGTTTTTACTATTCACCATGATGAGGTAACTTCCCCAGCTAGGGTGAAAGGTAATTATTTTACTATTGCTATTTAGATTAATCTCCCTTAAAAATAATATATTCACTATTTAAAATTCTACTTAAAAAAGATACCGCTATATTGGTCGGTTGGTAATTTAATTTTAATCTGGTTTAAACCTAACTAATCAAGGATACCGCCAGATTGGTCGGTTGGTAATTTAATTTTGGTTCCGGCTTTATGGCTGGTTTATGGACAAATATTACCGCCTTAATGGCTGGTTGGACTTAATTTGACTTAATCAGGATACCGCCATATTGGTCGGTTGGTAATATTATCACAAGTTTATATATTATTTTATGGGAGATATCTAAATTAGTAGTAGTAAAAGTAATTCCTTTTACCTTAGTATTTTATTTTATTGTAATTTACTTTTCAGTATTTACTTTACCGCATTTTTACTTCATGTCTTTTATTTTCAAGTTTTTACCAGCCCTAGTTATGTGTTGTAACTAAATTAGTTATCTGGGGTTGTGATGACTTTTAATATCACCGGTTTATAAGAGGTTAAATTAAAGTTTGGGTAATATAAAGATTTATTTATTGAGTCTTAATCTTAATGCTTTTTAATTAACTGGCCATTAATAAAATTGATTAGGTAAACTTAAAATGAACTAGATATATGGATTTTAAGTTTAAGACCTCAGACTCAATAGCCCACGATCTTCCTTAAGGATAGATAACCCTTTAATAGATTTCCTTACAGGATAGGAATATACCTGTCGGGCGGGGGTAGCCTTAATTGGAACTTAATCTTAATGAATCTAGGTAATTTGGTTGACATAGACATATGGTTCAATTGGATTATACTAGGTTTTTGAAATTGACCATCGGAAGAGGCTTTTACATAATTTAGTGTTCCAGGTTAATAAATCAATATATTACCCAACTTTAAGATAACCACTTCATCTTTAAAATGATATTAAAATAAATCACAACCCTAGATAGTTTTTAATATTGAATTTTCTTAAAATCTACTTTCGAACAATTTTATTTACTTGTGTTTAAATTTAGAATCGTCGCCATTTCAAATCAATTAAACAACCTGTTAGATACTAGTAATCATTTAACCTCATAAAATTAATATCTTAGGTATTAAGTCCTCGTGGGATCGATACTTTTTATACTACTTGAACGATACGTACGCTTGCGTTATACGTGTGTGTTTACGTCGGTCAGGTTTTTGGCGCCGTTGCCGAGGACTTATTTATCTTTTACTATTAGTTTAGGGGTTAGATACGTTACTTGTATCTAATTTCTTTTTACTTATTGTTTTTGTTTTCTTGTGTTTCAGGTTCTCAGAAACTTTATGAGACGAACTATAAGCTTTGAACTCTGACCGCTTGACCCAGAAATTGAAAGAACCATCAGACAGTTGAGAAGGGAAAGGCGAGAAGGCCAAGAAGTTTTAGTCAACATGGAACCTGAACCTTTGGAGGTTGCACCACCAATTCCCATTCGAGACAGAACCATTCCGGTGATTGACAGACTCATTTCTTGCATTGTACTCCCTCCCTTACCAGCAAATGCGGGTGACATCAAAACATGCATTTAGATGATTCAGCAGTCAGTTCAGTTTGGGGGGAATGCAACTGAAGATCCTAATGCCCACATCAGCAACTTCCTGGAAGTTTGTGGCACTTTCAATTACAACCGAGAAGCTGAAGAAGCAATGAGACTGCGTGTTTTCCCATACTCCTTGAAGGACAGAGCTAAAGCTTGGCTACATTCACTACCAGCAGGTTCTATCACAACTTGGAACACTTTAGCCACCAAATTTCTTGCAAAGTACTTTCCACCAGCCAGAACCGGAAAACTGAGGAATGACATCACATCCTTTGTACAACAAGATTCTGAAACTCTCTATGAAGCTTGGGAAAGGTATAAAGATGTACTCCGGAAATGTCCTCACCATGAGATTCCAAAATGGCTTCAAGTCCAAACATTCTATAATGGACTTTCTGGAAAAATGAGAACTACAATAGATGCTGCTGCTGAAGGAGCTTTAATGGCAAAAGGAGAAGATCAAGCCTGTGAACTAATCGAAGAAATAGCCAACAACAATTCTTTATGGCCAACAGAAAGGAGCATGATCCAAAGAATTGTAGGAATTTATGAAAGTGGAGCTAATAGAACAGTTAACACCAAGCTAGATCAGATATGCAAATTTATGGAGACTCTTACCACTGGATCCACAAGTTCACCATATGGAGGAATACCAGAGTCAAATCAACTTGAAGAAACGGTGAATTTTGTCAACAATTTCAACAGACAGAGGAGCAATCCTTATTCCAACACCTACAACCCAGGATGGAGGAATCATCCTAATTTTTCATGGAGCAACAATTCAGGCCAACAGCGGAACTATCCACCACCTGGATTCCAGCAACAGAACAAAGGCCAGGAGCACGCAAATGAACCAGGAATAGCATAAGTGCTGGCTCAATTAAAAAAGTATGATGCCATCTTTCAGAGCCAATCAGCTTCCATCAAAGCACTGGAGAATCAAATCGGACAACTGGCCAATGCTCAGAGTTACAGACCACCAGGTAATCTTCCCAGCAACACAGAACCCAATCAAAGGAACCGATGGAAGGAGCAAATTCAAGCCATTACTTTGAAAAGCGGTACTGAGATCAACAAAGATGTAGGGATCAAGGCAACAATTGAGGAAATTCCAAAAGATGCAGTTCCACAGATGGAGGAAAAAGAAGCAAGGAAAAAGAAAAAGAACAGATCACTCCACCTCCACCTTTTCCTCACCGTCTTCAGAAAAACAAACTGGACAAGTAGTTTGCTCGATTCCTGAAGGTTTTCAAAAAGCTGCACATCAACATCCCATTTGCAGAAGCCTTGGAAGAAATGCCCAGTTATGTCAAATTCATGAAAGACATTCTTTCACGAAAATGGAGATTGGGAGACTACGAAACAGTAGCATTAGCAGAAGAATGCAGGGCTATTATTCAGAGGAAACTTCCTCCGAAGTTGAAAGATCCTGGCAGTTTCACAGTTCCATGCACCATTGGAGAACATTACATCGGTAAGGCTTTATGTGATTTAGGAGCTAGTGTTAACTTGATGCCTTTTTCTATTTACAGGAAACTGCATATTGGAGAAGCAATGCCTACCTCAGTTTCATTGCAACTTGCGGACCGAACACTTGCATTTCCAAGAGGTGTTGTTGAAGATGTGCTGGTGAAAGTAGACAAACTAATTCTCCCAGCAGATTTCATCATCCTTGACATGGAAGAAGACAAAGAAATACCTATCATTCTTGGGAGACCATTCCTGGCTACAGGTAAAACTGTGATTGATGTGCAAAAAGGAGAACTGACCATGAAAGTGCAGGACCAGAAGTGACCTTTAATGTTTTCAAAGCCATGAAATTCCCGAGTGATGAAAAGGAAGAAGAATGCTTCAGAGTTCATTTGTTGAAAGTATCGTTCAAAATACTGAGCCAAATTCCACAGATACACTTGAAGCTTGCATCACCAACATGACTGACAGCGAGCTAGATGCTGAAATCCTGGAATGTATCAACTACCTTGACAAACCATTCTGATTCAAAGCAACACCACTAGTTCAAAGTTTGGAACTGCCAAAAAAAGATCGAATCAAACCTTCGATTGAAGAACCACCACAGTTGGAGCTGAAGTTACTTCCGAGCCATCTCAGGTATGCATTTCTTGGAAACTCTTCTGAATTACCTGTTATTATTTCTTCTTCACTAACATTGGAGCAGAAGAAAAGTTGCTGAGAGTGTTACGAGAGCACAAGAAAGCCATTGGCTGGACTATAGCAGACATTCGAGGCATAAGTCCATCATTCTGCATGCACAAAATCTTGATGAACGATGAGTACAAACCCACAGTGGAGCATCAACGGAGACTCAATCCAATCATGAAGGAAGTCGTGAAGAAAGAAATCATCAAATGGTTGGATGCTGGCATCATTTACCCCATCTCATACAGCAGTTGGGTGAGTCATATGCAGTGTGTACCAAAGAAATGAGGAATTACTGTGATTACCAATGAAAAAAATGAGCTAATTCCAACAAGAACAGTGACTGTGTAGGCACTGGATTTTTGCACATAAGTCCCTATGATGAGTCTCATTTGGAGACACTACCTTTTAAGTCACGGAGGTCACGGAAAACGGACATCGGAAGGGGAAATTCAGAATAAACAAGGTTCACTGTTTTCGTTCGTGCTGCGTTCGTGTATACGTTCGTACTCCAAACAGATTGCGGGAGTTTATGCCGCGTTCGAGGAGGCGTTCGAACGGTGTCGGTAATTCTGGTTTTGCTGCTAGCCTCACATTAAGCCCAATTCGCCCAAGCCTTGGCCCACACGCCCAAGCCCACTTAAAACACATGTTTAACACATGGTGAAATCAAAACAAATCTAAAAATCACATACCAAATTAAAAAGATGTCATGCCTAATTAAAATCAATCATAACAAATTAAATATTTTGTATTCCTAATCTAGCCAAGATTTGTCCCCCTTCAATATTTGACTTTCCTTGCTCAACACCAAATCAAATCCTCATTTTAATGCCAAAATCCCTTCCTTGTGAGAAAAGATGAAGCCCTAGCCCTTCTCTATATAAACAACCCCTAACCAAGACATACACCCTCTAGCACATACACACAACTCACACGAAAATCACAACACAAGAACACCCAAGCTTATTGACACAACTCTCCCTCACTCTCAATAACCGAAGATCACAAACCAAAGAACCCTCATTGCCATGACCAAAAAAATCCGAACAGCCCCTTTACCTCATCAAAACAGCCCCCGAACCACACCATAACACCACCGAAAATCACACCCAAAACAGTAGCCAAAACATCCCAAGAACAGTAACTAAAATACAGCAGCAGGATAGTAGCAAAACGGCAGCGAATCGGAGTCAAAAGCAGCAGCAAAAGACGGAGAATGACGACTCAAAACAGTAAGACAACGAACGAGAGCAGTGAACCAGTGAACCGGAAGAGTTACGGAGCATCCACCCTTCCGACGATCGTGTACCGTACATCCGAGAGGTGATTTAAAAGGTTAGACCTGAGGGCACTTTTCTCATTAGTTTATATTCGTCTTTTGATTGTTTATTGAATTCTATTCGCATGAGAGTCGTTTGTGGATGCATGTTGTGGCTTGAATGAAATGGAAAATGTGCCGCCTCTTGTGGTATATAGGATGGAAACCCGGACATAAATTTCATAGCCGATTCCGAATGGACGGTAGTATGATCTGTACTCGGGATACAACTCCACGTACCACTTGAGTAAACGGCACATTCTTTTGTTTTATGTTGCTTGGATTTATTTATTTTCGTTATTTGAATTCTGCATCTTACTTTTGTATGTATGATACAATCGAGCGCATGGGCTTAGTAAGTCGGAATAAAGGTCCCCTATTTGGAGGAGTTAAAACCCTTTACCGCGATACTTTGCCGCGCCGGTTGATGTGTGTTCGGTTGAATGCAAGATACATTCAATCAGGCATACTAAGTTTGATATTATTATTCTTAATTCTTTGTATGCATGATTCAATCGAGCGCATTGGCTTAGTAAGTGCAATGAAAGATCCCCTATGGGGAGGGGTTAAAGCCCTTTACCATGATGCTTTGTCGCGCCGGTTGATGTGTGTTTGGTTGAATGCAAGATATGTTCAATCGGACATACTAAATTTGATATGATTGCCTTTATTCTTGTATGCATGATGTGATCGAGCGCATGGGCTTAGTAAGTGCGATGAAAGGTCCTCTAATTGAAGAAGTTAAAATCCTTTACCATGATGCTTTGCCGTGCCGATTAACGTATATTCGGTTGAATGTAAGATGTGTTCAATCGGGTACATGAAGTCTAAGGTTATTGCCTTTATTTTTATATGCATTGAGATAAGCACATGGGCTTAGTAAGTGCGATGAAAGGTCCTCTAATTGGAGAGGTTAAAATCCTTCACCACGATGTTTCGCCGCGCTTCGTATTTCGGTATTTGCTTTTTTTATGTATGTATTGCGTCACATTTTGTGCATCAGGTCTGTTCCCGTTCGAACGCGTTTTCGAACGCTATACGAACCCGAACCTTCTGTTTCCCGTTCTAACGCGTTTTACAAACGTTACTCGAACGCGCATGCATTTTGTTTCATCGGGTCTGGATCCGTTCGAACGCGTTATCAAACGCTACACGAACGTGAACCTTCTGTTTACCGTTCGAACACGTTTACGAACGCTACACGAATGCGCACACACTGAACTAAGTATGTCTCATCATATTTCATGCACAACTGCCTTTTGGGTGATCTCCCTTGCATTATGTAGCCAATCATATTACTTGTATTCCTGCATTTATCCATTCAATGTGTTCTTGGGATGATATTCGAGCATGATTAGGTTATTAGCATGTTATTTGGTCAATATGTTCATGAGATAGTACTCAAGCATGATTAGGTTGCTTTTAGTTTTCCCTATCATATGATTGAGAAATTTTCATGAGATTGCCATGTGATGTTGTATGTTGTGATGAACTTGTTGATGTATGCATGTGAATTTAGAAGCATGATACTCTTGGAAATAAGTGTTACTTAAACTTGATTAAATTATTACATAAATCCTTTCATTGCAAGTGACATAAGTAAGGGACCATTCCGAACCCAAAGGTTTGAGGTCTTCCCTTGCGAGGGGTGAGTGCGGCCTTAAATCTCATTTTTCCCAGTTCACACCTGGTGGCGACTCCATTATTCTCCGGTTTAGTCCCCCGTGGCTACTCCGTACTCCCGACCGGGCCGCGAGCCCGGGACAGCATGCGTCGCCCAGTTTCCTGTGTCCCACAGTCTGGCAACTCCACTGGGGATAGAGAATCAGCCCCGAAATATTGTCTTGTAATGTTTGGATTTATGTTTTAATTGACCGTGTCTATAGTGGATAAAATGAGGGTTTAATCAAAGGCATTTTGAGGCTAGGTAATGGTTTGGTGTCTTCCTTCACTCACTACCTTTCTAGAAGGAAAAGCTGTGAAGGCACCTAGATAGCCATCTACTTGTAGCCTATTGTGATGGACTAATTTGGAGGACTCGTTGTTTATTCCTGACACTAAGCGATAAGAGCCTAAGAGGCTTGGGTATTTAAGTGAGTCTCGCTCCACCTTCCCTCTGGGGAATCTACAACGGGAAATCCATTTGACAGTCCGTCACACACCATAGCTCATTGGCACGTACCTTAGTGTATAAAAAAAGGTGCGCTCACTTGGTTGCTCGAACCCTTGATTGGGGTGACCTAGTTGTGGGCCATCCTTCGCCGATGAGAGCCTTTGTCTACACTCTTGTGAACCCACCCATAGACCGGATTGTATGGTTAAAGTAACAATTATTTCCTTGAGTATGTGCTTGTGGACCATCCTCATTTGGACGCAGTTGGACCATTGTCAGAAATGCGGACTTGCTAGGCCATTTAAACTGGGGCGAGTTCGTACCTTATGACCATTGGACCCAAAGCTTCTGAAATGTTGATGGGCCATTATGTAGAAATGATTACGTTATGTTTGCATTATTTTTCTTCTATGCTTGTGTTTAGGAACATCGTCGTTTGGATCCATTTTGACCATTTGTCATGGGATATGGGCTTGTTGGGCCATTTAAACTGGGACAAGAACGTACCTTATGACGATTGGGCCAAAGGCTTCTAAATATTGATTGGCCATTTTGTATTTGTGTTCGAAACATTACCATTTGGATTTAGTTGGGCTCCTTGCCATGAGATGTGAACTCGTTGGGCCATTTAAACTGGGACGAGTTCACTCCTATGACAATTAGCCGAAAAATTCTAAAATGGTAACGGACCGATTTGTTTGAAAATTTTAATTGATTTAATATGTTATATATGTTACATGCATCTCATGCACCTCATGCATACATACATCATGTTAACCCTTGTGTTCTGAAAGCCATCATAGATTCCCGTTGGGTTAGGGAAAAGGGAAGACTCACCAAAATACTGGGAATAGACATGAGTGAATCAGATATTGAGGTATCCCATATGGATCAATTGGAAAACGGTCTCGCCAAGGTCACTGAACAGTTGTAAGCCTTGACTACTGCCATGACAAATATGGATGTGCCCCGTGCTGGGGGAAATTCTGAGAATGTAAGGCGCGAGGAGCCTTCGAATGGGTTAGGGGATGATATCCCCACTTTTGATGATGACATGGCAGAGTATGCAACAGGCAAAATGATTGGGTCTCAGGTAGAATTTCAGAAGCTTCGGGATCAGGTTGAAATAGTTACCCGCAAAATGAGGGGTAAACATGAAGAGTTGTTAGATTATGGGGCAATGACCTTCGGAGAACAGCTGCCAGCTTAGTTTAAAATGCCGGACATGGCCAAGTTTAATGGGAACGGAGACCCAAGAGTCCATCTGCAGCAATATGTCTCAGTCATGAGTTCAGTGGGCCTATCACAGCGCCAAGTCCAAAAGATGTTTGGGATGTCACTCGAGAGGGCACCTGTGGTTTGGTATCATAGCCTTGAGAAGAAGGTTAAGGAAGATTGGAGGGAACTAGCTGATGCTTTTCTAAAGCAGTATGTTACAGACTTGGAGATTGATTTGTCACTCCGAGATTTGGAGAACACTAAGCAGAAGCCGGAGGAGAGCTTCAAAGAGTATGTAGACCGCTGGAGAGGTCAACTTTTGAAAATGCAGACTCAGCCTTCAGAGAAAGACCAGATTAAGATGATTATCAAGGGTACTAAGCCCTCAATTTATGGCAAACTGAGGAGGATGACCTCCATGATTGTGGATTTCCGACAGTTGAGAGAGACTGTTATGGATATTGAAGAAGAGGAGGCTGAAAACAGAAAGTTTTATGGCCAGAATAAAAGAACTTTTGGGGGGCATTCTGAGACCAAGCCCACTATGGCCGAGGTCGCTACCGTCAGAAATAGGCGATTCTCCAATATTGGTAGACCTATGTCAAAGGTGTTCGAAAACTTAAAGGCGCAAGGACTTCTGGAACCCTTAGAGGCTAAACCAATTCCAAACCCTGTACCACCCAAGCTTGAACTAAGCCTGTATTGTCACTTCCATCGGAGAAGGAGTCACGAAACTGATAGCTGCACCCGCCTTAGGCACGAGATCCAAAACCTCATTGACTCCCACAAAATACCTGACCCAGAAAGAGAACAACCCAACGCACACGGAAATCCCCTACCCAACTACATGATCAACTCTGGCATACCTGAAACCCTTGTCCTCCAACCTCTCAACCACTCAGCTTCATTCATAGGAATAGGGGATGACAACGGTGGAGAACCATAGGCCAATGAAGAAGGCAATGCTGCAAATGATGAAGTTATTCCTTCTAGTTTATTTGATCCTGCATTTTTAATAAAGACATTGATGTTGTCTCTTCGTTCGAACCTCTTCTTAAAGACGTTCGTTTTTCTTACTTAATCTCTTCCTTTCAACCGGCAACATGAGTATATTTGAGAAAAGCATTCAACCTTGGTACTATGAAATTCAGTGATGTTTAGAACGCGGGGAATTCCCGGAAGCAGCAAGTAGAAAAGATATGGTGATCATTCAGAAATTGAGAAATGGGGCAGTGAGACTATCAGACTTGGAAGGGAATGAGTTCACCGAGCCGATTAAAGTGGAAAGGTTGAAGCAGTACTTTGCCTAAGGAGGAATTGGCGGAAGACCTAACCCAACGGAATAGGAAACACATTCATGCATACAAGCATACACGTCATATACATACAATCTTTGTCTTGTTTTGTATTCACAGGTTTCAAAGAAGAAAAAGAGAAAGCGGCAAAGACAAGACAATCAAAAGCAGCAACAGTAAAATGTCGTCAGTTTCAGTATGAGGGCGAGGCCAATATCAGTATCAGTCTGGGGGCGAGGCCCATATCACTATCGGTTGGGGGCGAGGCCCATATCGGTTTCAATCTTGGGGATGAGTCCCAGGGGCGAGGCCCATATCAGTATCAGTTGGGGGCGAGGCCCATATCAGTATTAGTTGGGGGCGAGGCCCATATCAGTATCAGTTGGGGGCGAGGCCCATATCAGTTTCAGTCTTGGGGATGAGTCCCAGGGGCGAGGCCCATATCAGTATCAGTTTGGGGCGAGGCCCCCATCAGCATCACTCTAGGAACGACGCCCACATCAGCATCAGTATCAATTTAGCGACGAGAATGCACTCCAAGAATGGAAACACAGTTCAGGAATGAACAAGCCGGGAATGGCACTCAAAGAATGGAGCAAGGTTCGGAAATGGACCACTCTCATATCAGTATTGGTTCGGAAATGGACTATCTCTCATCAGCAACGGTTCGGAAATGGACCACTCTCATATCAGTAATGGTTCGGAAATGGACTATCTCTCATCAGCAACGGTTCAAAAATGGACTATCTCTCATCAGCAACGGTTCAAAAATGGACCACATCATTATCAGTAACAGTTCGGAAATGGACCACTCTCATATCAGTATTGGTCCGGAAATGGACTATCTCTTCTGAGCAATGGTACAGAAATGGACCACTTTCATATCAGGCATGGTTCGGAAATGGACAATCTCCCATCAGCAACGGTTCGGAAATGGACCATCATCTCATCACTTGCCGAAAATGGCACTCTGAAAATGGAGCAACGGTTCGGAAATGGACCATTATCTCATCTCGCCGAAAATGGCACACCGAAAATGGAGCACGGTTCGAAATGGACCATCATCTCATCACTTGCCGAAAATGGCACTCTAAAAATGGAGCAACGGTTCGGAAATGGACCATTATCAGATCTCGCTGAAAATGGCACTCTGAAAATGGAGCACGGTTCGGAAATGGACCAAGGAAAGCCTAACCCATCGGAATATGATACATATACATGCATACATACATGCATATCACATACATGTAATGTTTGTTTTGTGTTCGCAGGTTTGTAGCGGCAAAGACCATCTCATCAAATAACGGTTCAAAAATGAGCCACATTCTCGCACAGCACGGTTCGGAAATGGACCGCTACCACAACAGATGCCGAAAATGGCGCTCCAAAAAATGGAGTACACACAGCAAAGGCTGAAAATGGCATTCCAAAATGGAACACACACAGCAAATGCCAGAAATGGCGCACCAAAATGGAGCACACACACAAAAGATGCCGAAAATGAAGCTCTAAATGGAGCACGGTTCGGGAATGAACCAGGGGTCACAGCACCTCACCACCAAATCAACTCTACTCAACATATGGTAAGTCAAGTGGCAGCTGGCGAGCCAGGTAAGTGAAAATGCATTGCATAACTTTGATAGGATTGTCACTGTTACACATTACACAAGTCCCATCCAAGTGGGGGCCACTGTAGGCAATGCATTTTTGCACATAAGTCCTATGATGAGTCTCATTTGGAGACACTACCTTTTAAGTCACGGAGGTCACGGAAAACGGACATCGGAAGGGGAAATTCAGAATAAACAAGGTTCACTGTTTTCGTTCGTGCTGCGTTCGTGTATACGTTCGAACTCCAAACAGATTGCGGGCGTTCGTGCCGCGTACGAGGAGGCGTTCGAACGGTGTTGGTAATTCTGGTTTTGCTGCTAGCCTCACATTAAGCCCAATTCGCCCAAGCCTTGGCCCACACGCCCAAGCCTACTTAAAACACATGTTTAACACATGTGAAATCAAAACAAAATCTAAAAATCACATACCAAATTAAAAAGATGTCATGCCTAATTAAAATCAATCATAACAAATTAAATATTTTGTATTCCTAATCTAGCCAAGATGTGTCCCCCTCAATCTTTGACTTTCCTTGCTCAACACCAAATCAAATCCTCATTTTAATGCCAAAATCCCTTCCTTGTGAGACAAGGTGAAGCCCTAGCCCTTCTCTATATAAACAACCCCTAACCAAGACATACACTCCTCTAGCACATACACACAACTCACACGAAAATCACAACACAAGAAACACCCAAGCTTATTGACACAACTCTCCCTCACTCTCAATAACCGAAGATCACAAACCAAAGAACCCTCATTGCCTTACCAAAACATATCCCGAACAGCCCCTTTACCTCATCAAAACAGCCCCCGAACCACACCATAACACCACCGAAAATCACACCCAAAACAGTAGCCAAAACATCCCAAGAACAGTAACTAAAATACAGCAGCAGGACAGTAGCAAAACGTCAGTGAATCGGAGTCAAAGGTAGCAGCAAAAGACGGAGAACGACGACTCAAAATAGTAAGACAACGAATGAGAGCAGTGAACCAGTGAACCGGAAGATTTGCGGAGCATCCACCCTTCCGACGATCGTGTACCGTACATCCGAGAGGTGATTTAAAAGGTTAGACCTGAGGGCACTTTTCTCATTAGTTTATATTCGTCTTTTGATTGTTTATTGAATTCTATTCGCATGAGAGTCGTTTGTGGATACATGTTGTAGCTTGAATGAAATGGAAAATATGCCGCCTCTTGTGGTATATAGGATGGAAACCCGGACATAAATTTCATAGCCGATTCCGAATGGACGGTAGTATGATCTGTACTTGGGATACAACTCCATGTACCACTTGAGTAAATGGCACATTCTTTTTTTTTTTGTTGCTTGGATTTATTTATTTTCGTTATTTGAATTCTGCATGTTACATTTGTATGTATGATACAATCGAGCGCATGGGCTTAGTAAGTCGGATTAAAGGTCCCCTATTTGGAGGAGTTAAAACCCTTTACCACGATGCTTTGCCGCGCCGGTTGATGTGTGTTCGGTTGAATGAAAAATACATTCAATCGGGCATAACTAAGTTTGATATTATTATTCTTAATTCTTTGTATGCATGATTCAATCGAGCGCATGGGATTAGTAAGTGTAATGAAAGATCCCCTATGGGGAGGGGTTAAAGCCCTTTACCATGATGCTTTGCCACGCCGGTTGATGTGTGTTCGGTTGAATGCAAGATATTTTCAATCGGACATACTAAATTTGATATGATTGTCTTTATTCTTGTATGCATGATGTGATCGAGTGCATGGGCTTAGTAAGTGCGATGAAAGGTCCTCTAATTGAAGAAGTTAAAATCCTTTACCATGATGCTTTGCCGCGCCGATTAACGTATATTCGGTTGAATGTAAGATGTGTTCAATCGGGTACATGAAGTCTAAGGTTATTGCCTTTATTTTTATATGCATTGAGATAAGCGCATGGGCTTAGTAAGTGCGATGAAAGGTCCTCTAATTGGAGAGGTTAAAATCCTTCGCCATGATGTTTCGCCGCGCTTCGTATTTCGCTATTTGCTTTTTTTATGTATGTATTACGTCACATTTTGTGCATCAGGTCTGTTCCCGTTCGAACGCGTTTTCGAACGCTATACGAACGCGAACCTTCTATTTCCCGTTCGAACGCGTTTTACAAACGCTACTCGAACGCGCATGCATTTTATTTCATCAGGTCTGGATCCGTTCGAACACGTTATCAAACGCTACACGAACGCGAACCTTCTGTTTACCGTTCGAATGCGTTTACGAACGCTACACGAATGCGCACACACTGAACTAAGTCTGTCTCATCATATTTCATGCACAACTACCTTTTAGGTGATCTCCCTTGCATTATGTAGCCAATCATATTACTTGTATTCTGCATTTATCCATTTGATGTGTTCTTGGGATGATATTCGAGCATGATTAGGTTATTAGCATGTTATTTGGTCAATATGTTCATGAGATAGTACTCAAGCATGATTAGGTTGCTTTAGTTTTCCCTATCATATGATTGAGAAATGTTCATGAGATTGCCATGTGATGTTGCATGTGTGATGAACTTGTTGATGTATGCATGTGAATTTAGAAGCATGATACTCTTGGAAATAAGTGTTACTTAAACTTGATTAAATTATTACATAAATCCTTTCATTGCAAATGACATAAGTAAGGGACCATTCCGAACCCAACGGTTTGAGGTCTTCCCTTGCGAGGGGTGAGTGCGGCCTTAAATCTCAATTTTCCCGAATCACCACCGGGTGGCGACTCCATTATTCTCCGGTTTAGTCCTCCATGGCTACTCCGTAATCCCGACCGGCCGCGAGCCTAAGACAGCATGCGTCGCCCAGTTTCCTGTGTCCCACAGTCTGGATGGAGAGTATACATGGACTACAGGAAACTGAACAAAGCCACGAGGAAGGACAATTTTCCGCTACCATTCATTGACCAGATGTTAGACAGACTGGCAGGACATGAGTTCTATTGCTTTCTGGACGGATATTCAGGTACAATCAGATTTCCATCGCACCAGAAGACCAGGAGAAAACTACCTTTACATGTCCCTATGGTACTTTTGCTTTCCGTAGGATGCCATTTAGATTATGTAATGCCCCTGCCACTTTTCAGCGTTGCATGATGGCCATCTTCTCAGACATGCTGGAGCAGAGTATGGAGGTTTTTATGGATGACTTTTCTGTGTTTGGAGATTCTTTTGACCATTGTTTGCAAAATTTGGAACAGGTGTTACAAAGGTGCGAAGATATAAACCTGGTACTCAACTGGGAGAAATGCCACTTCATGGTGCAAGAAGGCATTGTTCTTGGACACCGGATCTCACAAAAGGGGATTGAGGTAGACAAAGCAAAGATAGAGACAATTGAAAAACTACCTCCACCAACATCAGTTAAAGGTATTCGAAGTTTTTTTGGACATGCAGGTTTTTACAGGAGATTTATCAAAGACTTTTCCAAGATTGCTAAACCTCTATGCAATCTTCTGGAGAAGGATGTGCCTTTCAACTTCACCAAAGAATGCCAGGAAGCTTTTGAAATCTTAAAACAGAAGCGGGTATCTGCCTCCATCATTGTAGCACCAGACTGGACCCTTCCATTTGAAGTTATGTGCGATGCTAGTGATTTTGCTGTAGGTGCAGTTTTAGGACAATGTAAAGCAAAGATTTTCCACACCATTTATTATTCCAGCAGAACTCTAAATGAAGCTCAAATCAACTACACAACCACCGAAAAGGAGTTGCTCGCAGTTGTGTACGCTTTTGACAAATTCCGCTCTTATCTGTTGGGTCCCAAAGTGGTGGTCTACACAAATCATTCAGCAATCAAATATCTGATCACAAAGAAAGATGCCAAACCTAGATTGATCCGTTGGATACTTCTTCTGCAAGAATTTGACGTGGAGATTCGAGACAGGAAAGGGACAGAAAACCATGTGGCAGATCACTTATCGAGGCTCGAGAATGGAGAAACAGCCGACAAAGAACTGACAATCAAAGAAACATTTCCAATGAATAGCTGTTTGCCATGAAACAACAGGAAGTCCCTTGGTATGCTGACTATGTCAACTACATTGTGTCAGGAAAATGGCCGTTGGAATGGACAACTCAGCAACGGAAGAATTTCTTCAAAGAAGTCAAGCACTATGTCTGGGACGAGCCGTACCTGTTCAAACGGTGTGCTGATCAACTACTGAGACGATGTGTTCCATAGGAGGAAATCAACAGTGTTTTGCAGCACTGTCATTCATCACCATATGGCGGACACTTCAGCGGAAACAAAACTGCAGCCAAAGTCCTACAATCAGGTTTGTTATGGCCCACTCTTTTTAAAGATGCTTATCTTTTTGCTTTTCAATGTGACAGGTGCCAGAGAATGGGAAATATTTCCAGGAGAAACGAAGGACCGTTGCAAAACATTCTAGAAGTGGAAATATTCGATGTATGGGGTATTGATGATTTCATGGGACATTTGTTCCATCATTCGGAAACATGTACATCCTGGTTGCTGTAGACTACGTCTCCAAATGGGTCGAAGCAATTGCACTGCCATCCAATGATTCAAAAGTCGTGATCAAATTCCTGAAAAAGAATATTTTCACTCGGTTCGGAACACCTCAGGCAATTATCAGTGATGGTGGCTCTCATTTCTGCAACAGATACTTCGATGCACTCCTATCCAAATACGGAGTTACTCACAAGGTTGCCACAGCTTACCATCCACAGTCAAATGGACAGGTTGAGGTTTCAAACAGGAGAAATCAAAAGAATCCTAGAAATAACCGTTGGATCAACAAGATGATGCATTATGGGCCTACAGGACAGCTTACAAGACACCCTTTGGTATGTCCCCATATCGATTAGTGTTTGGGAAAGTGTGCCATCTGCCAGTTGAGCTTGAGCACAAGGCGTACTGGGCACTGAAGAAGTTGAATTTTGATTCACAAGCTGCAGGAGAGAAAAAACTTCACCAACTTAACGAATTGGAGGAATTTCGCCTACAGGCTTATGAGAATGCCAGATTATACAAAGAAAAGACAAAGAAATGGCATGACCAAAAAATAGTGCACAGACAGTTGGAACCAAGGCAGCAGGTGTTGTTATACAACTCGAGGTTGAAACTTTTCCCTGGAAAGTTGAAATCTAGGTGGTCAGGTCCATTTGTGATCACTCAGGTTTTACCTTATGGAGCTGTTGAGTTACTGGATCCTAACACCAACAACACATTCAAAGTTAACAGTCAGCGTGTCAAACACTACTGGGGAGAATCAGTTGAGCGACAAAAAGAAAGTGTCACACTTTCAGATCCAGCCTAACGATCGAGAAGTAAAAGTCTAGCTGACGACTTTAAATTTACGCTCGCATGGAGGCAACCCATGCAATTTTTGCATATATTGTGATTTGGTGTGATTTAATTTTTTGTGTGTTAGTTTTTACAGATTAAGTCATTTCAAGATGGAAGAAGCTCTCGCAAATCTTCACAAGCAATTTCCTCTCTCCCTCAAAAATCTCTGATGAAAGTCTACAAAGCTCGCTTGGAACGAATGAGGTTACTAACATTCATGGTGTTCCTAATGATATTCGTTGGGTAATTGAAGCACGGGTCCGATTGGCAGGTGAGTCTTCTGACTCTTTTATTTCACATCTGCCTGGTTTTGGAAGAAGCACCTATGCAAAGAAACGTAAAGCTAAGCAAATGGGTGTTTGTTACAAATGTGCACGATGAAATTGCAATACTCGTTGTCGTTCTTTAGGAATGGTGTCTGATAATCGCGAAGACAAAATTAAATTCATTAGGGATGGCTTGAGTAAGGAGTCTTTAGATGATATATCTTAACTCTTGAGACGCATCCCAGTGGATATGTTCACATAGACTTTCGCAAATTACATACACAATTTCAAAAAGAAAGACAACTTTTAAGTCTCGTGAATCTGACTCAAAAAGACCATGTTTGCCAATTTATAAGAAAATTGGATGGGAAGCTTGTCCCTGACGCATAGACGTCGACCAAGCCGCTACTTTTCTTGTAAATATTATATCTCTTTGTCTTTTCCTAATAATTGTAATTTGTTTTGTGTTTTCTTTTATTTTCTCCGACAGGATCCAGACCTTTTTGACTATCACACGATTTGTTTAACTAATAATTGTCATTTGGCATGTACTAGTGCTATTATTTTACTCACCCTTTTCAGGTGTTATAAATTCAACTCATCATTGCACTTTTGAAGACATCCAGAGTAAACATGGAAGCCATTTCAAGAAGACGAGTTGAAAACTATGTGTGTTTTTGCGGTAGTAGTGTTGGTACTAAACCACAATACATAGAAGCAGCACAGGAATTGGGTCGAGTCTTAGCTGCAAGAAATATGCACCTAATATATGGCGGAGGAAATCTTGGACTTATGGGGATCGTTTCAAAGGCCGTACAGGAAGGAGGCAGTCAAGTTTTGGGAATCATCCCAAAACCCTTGGCAGAGGCAAATCTTATTGAACCATCAAACGGAGAGGAACTGATCGTGCCAGGTATGTCTGAACATTTGGTAGAAATGATTAACCGTGCTGATGCTTTTATTGCTTTGCCAGGTGGCTTGGGTACATTGGAGGAAATTTTTATAGTACTATCTTGGGCGAACCTGAACATACACCAGAAACCAATTGGATTGCTCAACGTTGATGGATTTTATGATTTTCTTTGTGTGTTTCTTGATGATGCTCGGAGAAATGGGTTCGTGTCAAAACCTTTGAAAGAACTCCTCTTTACTGCCAGAACTGCTCCGGATCTAATAGACCAACTCATAGCCTATGAACCACGAGTTGACCCTATTCTTTCAAAGATAAATTGGTCTGAGGACGATCGTGGTAAGAGACGTCGGATTAATCTGGATCTTAACCTTTAATTTCATGTAGATTTCAGCTAACCAGGTATGACCTTCTTAACTCTTCTTCTACTGTTTAAGACATTGGGGACAATGACTCATTTAGGTTTGGGGGAAGGAATTAGTTGATTAGTACCTTGTTTTTAGTTTGTATGTTGTTTTTATTTTTAGTCCAAAATTTTTCGAAAAATACAAAAAAATTGGAAAATTTTCAAAAATTACAAAAATATTTTGCGTTTTTTATGTTTTGACTAAAAAGGTGAAATTGGTAAAAGATAGCCGAGTAAGGAGTTTCCACTCCTGATACGTATCTCAAACCATTTATTTCGAAACAAGTTAATTTTTGTTTATTTCCTTTTAAATTATTTAATTTGTAAATTCTCCATAACACTAACTAAAATGAATCTTCATATACTCAATTGACAAGTATTATCAACATACATGGAAACATACGGACATGAGCTAAAATTGAAAAGTTTGTAATATTCAGTGCTCTAGTTTAATTGGAGGAAGCATCTAAAAGAGTGATGGAGTAAAAAAAATTAAAAAAAAATAATCTGAGATCCGAGTTATTAAGTTTGTAAGGGTGTTTTAACACCTAGTACCCTAAAGCCAACTGGTTTGGGAGTCGCGACGCCTAACGTGCACCGGAGCTGCTAATGTGCGCCAGGTCAACGGGTCAGAATTTGAGAAGTTTGACTTTGCTAACGTGCGCCGTGCCACGTGTCATCATCCTACGGTGCCGACAATTACTATTTCCATGTGTGCCACATGTCATCATACGTGTCGCCACGTCATCCGGTCAACGAGTCAACTCTTCCATGCGTTTTGCCACGTCATCATACACGTCAGCAGGTCAACTGAGTCAACATGCCACGTCATCATCAGCCAATCACAACATGACACGTGGCGCCATGTGTCGCAATCCTACGGTGCCGACAATTGATCTCAGCCGCCTTCCCACGTCAGCGCCACGTCATCGCCACGTCAGCATCATAATTGAGCTCTCAGCCGCCTCTTATCCGAATTGCCACGTGTCAAGCCGAGAGCATGCCACGAATCACTGTTCCAGCGTCGCGACGCCCGAGGTCTATCCGCACTTATAAATTGAGCTCAAAATTTCAGATTTTGTGGTACCATTCTCTCCCATTTCTTTGATGTAAATAGGGAGTTCTTCTCTCTCTAAGTTTCTTTTAATTTTTAGTTTTTAGTTTTGTAATAATTTTAATTACTTTTTGTAATAATAGTAATTTACTTTCTTTACTTTTTACAGTTTTTACTATTCACCATGAGGAGGTAACTTCCCCAGCTAGGGTGAAAGGTAATTCTTTTACTTATTCTATTTAGATTAATCTCCCTTAAAAATAATATATTCACTATTTAAATTTGACTTAAAAAGGATACCGCTATATTGGTCGGTTGGTAATTTAATTTTAATCTGGTTTAAACCTGACTAGTCAAGGATACCGCCAGATTGGTCGGTTGGTAATTTAATTTTGGTTTCGGCTTTATGGCTGGTTTATGGACAAATATTACCGCCTTAATGGCTGGTTGGACTTAATTTGACTTAATCAGGATACCGCCAGATTGGTCGGTTTGTAATATTATCATAAGTTTATATATTATTTTATGGGAGATATCTAAATTAGTAGTAGTAAAAGTAATTCCTTTTACCTTAGCATTTTATTTTATTGTAATTTACTTTTCAGTATTTACTTTACCGCATTTTTACTTAATGTATTTTATTTTCAAGTTTTTACCAGCCCTAGTTATGTGTTGTAACTAAATTGGTTATTTGGGGTTGTGATGACTTTTAATATCACCGGTTTATAAGGGGTTAAATTAAAGTTTGGGTAATATAAAGATTTATTTATTGAGTCTTAATCTTAATACTTTTTAATTAACCGGCCATTAATAAAATTGATTAGGTAAACTTAAAATGAACTAGACATAGGGATTTTAAGTTTAAGACCTCAGACTCAATAGCCCACGATCTTCCTTAAGGATAGATAACCCTTTAATAGATTTCTTTACAGGATAGGAATATACCTGTCGGGCGGGGGTAGCCTTAATTGGAACTTAATCTTAATGAATCTAGGTAATTTGGTTGACATAAACATATGGTTCAATTGGATTATACTAGGTATTTGAAATTGACCATTGGAATAGGCTTTTACATAATTTGGTGTTCCAGGTTAATAAATCAATATATTACCCAACTTTAAGATAACTACTTCATTTTTAAAATGATATTAAAAGAAATCACAACCCTAGATAGTTTTTAATATTGAATTTTCTTAAAATCTACTTTCGAAAAATTTTATTTACTTGTCTTTAAATTTAGAATCGTCGTCATTTCAAATCAATTAAACAACCTGTTAGATACTAGTAATCATTTGACCTCATAAAATTAATAGCTTAGGTATTAAGTCCTCGTGGGATCGATACTTTTTATACTACTTGAACGATACGTACGCTTGCGTTATACGTGTGTGTTTACGCCGGTCAATACGCTCAAAAAGAAGTTCTTTACTCCCAAGTATAAGAGTGTCGAAGTAATAAAATAACCCGGTAAAACCGGAGTCGATCCACAAGGAATAGATTTAGTAAAATAAAAAAATAATTTGAGAGAAAAGAAAAAGATTGAATTGTTTGAGTAATTGAAAATTTTAAATTAAACTGCAATAATAAAATAAAATACTAGGGTTAGGGGATCCACTTTTAATATTTCAAATTTAGAAATCTCACTTTTTAAAATATATAAATTGTCATTATTACCCAATTAATTTATTTCTGGAATTAATTATGCCAAATCAAATAAAACCAGCCATAAAGGCGGTGATAACTTTTGTCTATAATAAGTCCAGTTAGGTACTTAATTGTGCCAAATAAATAAAACCAGCCATGTAGGCGGTAACAAAGTTTGTCAATAATTAATCCAGATTTAAATTAAGTATTAATTATTAGATTATAATTTATATATTATAATATAAGTGAGATTAATCTATATTTTCATTTTTTAAGCTTCACCTTTTACCCCAGTAAAAAAAAATTAGATACTCATAATTTGAATAAAAACACACATAATTTTATTACTTGAAGAAAAAAAAATTACGAGAAAGCTTAAAAATAAAAATAAAACACACAAGACACTCTCTCTCTAAATTCTACAAGAGAAATTGAAAGAAAGTATATATTTTATGTGTTGAGCATCCTCTTATTTATAGAAGATGCCCAACGTTCACAATTGTAAAAATGCAATTGTGAACAAATGTCAAAGACAATTGCTTGCACTTGTCAAAGACAATTGCATGCAATTGTCAAGGTAGAGGGAACATCCACCGAAAGGTGGATGCTGGCTTCCATTAATAATAATAATAACATTATTATTATTATTATTATTATTATTATTATTATTATTATGAACTCCATTACTTTTTGGGAAGGGTCAGCGGCTATTGGTAGAGTACTTCGTGAGGCTATACGCAAAAGAAATGGTTTAAATGTCCCAAATGGTAAGTTATTTGCAAGAAGAAAGTATATTGTTAATTATAAAGTTTTATTAATTGAAATCTTAATATTTGTTGATCATATAGATTACTACTCTCGAGTGGATGCTGGGTATGCTGACTATCGGGGATTTCTTGCTCATTCTCGTGGACAATTCTACCACCTTAGTGATTGGAAGGAAAACCACCAACCTAGTCACCCACAAGAGTTTTTTAACATGAAGCATTCGGCTGCTACGAATGTTATTGAAAGATGCTTCGGTGTACTTAAAAATCGATGGGCAATTCTTAAAAGTCCATTTTATCCTATCGAAACCCAAAATAGGATTATCATGGCATCTTGCTTGTTACACAATTTTATTAGAAGAGAGATGCCATGCGATCCTTTTGAGGAAACATTTGATGCAATAAATGAGGCTGATTCACTCGATAGCTCGATACTAGTACAGAAGCATCAAAAGAGTGGAATGCATGGAGGACAAATTTAGCACAAGAGATGTATAATAAATGGAGAGTAAGTAGATGATCTCCTTTAAGAACATTATGTTTTTTTTATTTAATATTCGGTTTTCGATATATATTTTAGTGTAAACTTGAAGACTCATTTAATGCTAAAACAAATTGATTGAAAGTGGATTAAACAATTTTTATAGTTTATGTACTTACTAATGCATGTTTTTTTATTCTCTTTCTATTTTTTTGTTAATTTTTATTTTCTTTTATGTAGTTAAATGGAACCTCAAGCTCCAAAATTTTGATTTTGGAGTGGGGATGAAAATATTATTCTAATGGAATCACTTTTAGATTTATACCATGGTGGGAGATTTGATTCTAATCATAATTTCAAAAGTTGCTACCTGATGGTTCTTGAAGCTGTTTTAGAAACAGTATTACCTGGATGTGGTATAAAGGCCAAGCCAGATATTGAATCTCGCATAGACATTAAAGATGCAATTTCGAACAGTACATGAGTTGTTAACTGGACCAAATTATATTGCTTTGGTTGTGACCCAAAAAAGAAAATTGTGACAGCAGAGAAGGCAGTGTGGGATGCTTATATTCAGGTACTTATTTAGTCAAAACTCTTAAATATCTAGCAAGCATAAACTCTTTACTAATCACAAGATTTTATAATTAGTTTATGTTTGAGATTGAAAGACATATGTTAATTAAGATTTTGCAAGCATAAGTTAATGAATGCAAGCATAGAGTTGAATGATGAGTTGAAGAAGATTAATTGTCTTAAAACAATAGAATAACTTAGAGCCGCCATTTTATTGCTCGTGATAATACCTCACTCTATAAAAATACTCTTATTAATATTATATATTAAATTATTATTTATTTATTTATTTACTTCATGGGTAAGATTGTAATTAATTTCTCATCAATAATAAGAATGAGAATTTCATTCTCATGTAAGGTAGCAGAAATGAGACTTCTTTCCCAACTTTCATTCCTATTTTCACTAATTTTTAGGAGTAAATAACTCTAATGGCAATGATTCACATTCTCTCATTCCCCTTACCATCAAGTAAACACACCCTTAATCTAATGTTATTGATTCAATTTCATTTATCTAAAGAATATGTAAGTATAGTAGTGCATTTTACTTAAAATTACGCTATAAAGTCTGAATTGTACTTTTCACATGATTTTCTCGTGTTGGGCTGTAACACACTGCCAAAGAACGGATGCTACTGGTAGGAGAAAAGATTCACCCATCTCCAAAAACTTCTAAATTTACCGAAAATTCGGCATGATGTATCCTAAATCTGGACAACTTGAATCTTAGTCCAACATCAAAACGAACCTGAAATAAACATCATATATCAAAATGGACCTCAGGTCCATACCAATACATCGAAATCATCACCTAAGGGCTTCGTGCCATATCATATATCAACACTTAAGGGCTCTGTACCTACAACATCATAATCAATCAAATCATTTACTTAATACAAACGACGTGCTCAGCACAACAAACACGTCAATAAATCAAATATCCTAATCTGCTAAAACTTCTCCCATGACACTTGCGAGGCGAGGGTGATTGCCGCTTGGGTGATCCGCGTCTCGAGCATGACTTCCAAAGCTGTCATGGTTGACCAATTTGGAAGCTAACTTGCAAAACTAGAAAACTGATTTGGTGTGAGTTTTAAAAACACAATAAGTAACCATGATAGTATTACAACAAACAAGACAAACATGTACAACAACCAAACAAATCAAACATATCAGTAGTTTATCAGAATGGTAAGTTATTACAAGTTA